>JAJONR010003141.1:0-26698 GCA_029582245.1 Solanum etuberosum | reverse complement strand
GGCACACAAAGTCTCTTGCCTTTGAACAAGAAACCATCAAACTTGGAATAGGGAGTAGAAGATCTATCGCTAATCCACCTTTCCTCTCCCATTCCTCACAATCTTTGAAGATTTGAGCAAACACGGGATCCTTGGAATACAATGTCTTCAAACATTCAAAACCAATCAATTTAGAAGACAAAGTATTTATCAACACATGTTTTCTAGATAAGGCATCGGTCACCACATTTTCCTTCCCATTTTTGTATTGGATTATATAAGGGAAAGTTTCAAAGAATTCAATACATTTGGCGTGCCTCTTGTTCAACTTTCCTTGGGCCCGAATAGCTTTAGGGACTCATGGTCAGTCCTAATGACAAATTCCTTGGGCCACAAGTAGTGCTGCCAATTACCCAAAGCCCTAATCAAGGCATACAATTCGAGATCATAAGTGGAATAATTCAAAGTAGCACCTTTAAGGTTTTCACTAAAATAAGCAATGGGCTTTTGGTCTTGCATTAAGACGGCTCCAATGCCTACTTTACTAGCATCACATTCCACTTCAAACATTTTATCAAAATTAGGTAATTACAACAAAGGAGTGGAACTAAGCATGGATTTTAAAGCCTCAAAAGCTTTGGCTTGTTCCTCTCCCATTTAAAAGGTTTATCCTTTGGGATTACCTCTGTCAAGGGGGCTGCTATGGTACTAAAACTTTTGACAAACAGCCTATAAAAACTAGCCAACCCATGAAAGCTTCTAACATCGCTTATGGATTTCAGAATTGGCCAATTCTTAATAGCGTCTATCTTAGACTCATCAACTTCAACCCCTCTTGAACTCACAAAAAAACCTAAGAAGACAACTTCATCAACATTAGTGAGACCAAAAGGCATCAACAACCATTCATATAGACCAAACTTGGTCTTGAATGTGGTTTTCATCACCGGGGTTCATCCGGATTTGATGGTAACCACTCCTAAGATGAATCTTTGAAAACACACAAGAGCCATTCAATTCATCAAGCATATCATCTAACCTAGGGATAGGATGACGATACTTTACCGTAATCTTGTTGATGGCTCGACAGTCAACACACATGCACCATGTTCCATCTTTCTTTGGAACTAATAGAACCGGCACGGCACATGGACTCATACTATCCTTCACATAACCCTTGTTGAAGAGCTCCTCAACTTGTCTTTGTAGCTCCTGGTGTCCTCCAGATTGCTTCTATAAGCTGGCTTGTTTGGCAATTGTGATCCCGGCACGAAATCAATTTGGTGCTCGATTCCCCGAAGAGGGGGAAACCCACATGGAAGCTCCTTTGGGAAGACATCCTCATAATCCTGCAAAAGAAAGGAAATAGAATCGGGAAGAGAAGAATCAGATTGGTTAGTTTGTAACACTTGATCCCTATGTGTAATAAGGATCAAAGAACTATTGGATTCCACTTCTTCTCTTATCTCCTTGTAATTGGTCAACAATACTTGGGCCTTTCCTTTCAACTTCCTCCTCTCCTCCTATTCATCGCTCTCGGCCTCCACATGTTCCTCCTCACTCTTCCTCTTCTCCCTCAGCTCACTCATCCTTTGATATACTTCATTGACTTGAGAGGGTGACATAGGGTGAAGAACATACTTACGATCATCCAACACAAGTGAATACTTGTTGGTCCTCCCATCATGTTTGGTTGAACGATCATATTGCCAAGGTCTCCCGAGTAGCACATGACAAACTTGCATTGGGACCACATCATATAGAATTTCATCTTGATATTTCCCAATCTTGAGCTTGATCAACACTTGTCGATGAACCCTCAATTCTCCACACTCATTCAACCATTGAAGCTTGTAAGGTGTAGCATGCTTAGTGGTAGGAAGTTTCAAGAATTTCACTAAAGCGGTGCTAGCAACATTCGCACAACTTCCACTATCTATGATCAAGGAACACACATTATCCTTGATGAGGCATTTGGAGTGAAATAGATTCTCTCTTTTGCTCGGGTCATCCATGGCCTTGCTAATCATTTCTCACCTCACCACATAGAGAGGAACGATGTTCTATCCTTCTTGGAAGCAATCCTCTTCACTTGGACCCCTCCTCATCAAACCATTAGGAACGGCAACGGCCTTTCCCCCACAAGGGTCTTGTTCCTCATTTTCCCCCTATTCAAACTCATCCTCTTCTTGAGGATCTCCTTCACAATCCTCTTCTTTCTCTTCCTCTACACCAAGATACATTTCCCCTCCTTGAATTAGAACATTCAACCGATTGGGACATTCACGCATTATATGACCCCATCATCTACACTTGTGACAGTGGATACCTTTAGGCACTTTGGTCGGGTCATTATTACCTTTCTCCCTTGGTGGGTACTTTGGAGTGTTTCCTTCAAAGGGCTTCTTCTCATAAGTTTTCTTGACATCCGTACCTTTGTTCCAACCCGATGATGTTTGAGCTCCCCCTTTGTTCTTACTCCAAGAATTTGAAGTTGTACTCTTGTACCTAGATACTTTCTCCTTCTTGAATTCCATCTCTATCTCATGGGCTGCCTCAAAGACATCATTCAAGGTAGCAAACCTATCATCTTCGAAGAAATCTCTTTGTTCAACGCTACCTTGAAGCGAATAACAGCATGCTCTTCAATCTCTTCATATTCTAGCTTCATGACTATGCTTTGGAACTCATCATGATAGGCTTCAACGCTTCTACTTCCTTGCCTCAAGTTGTACAATTTGTTAAGTAACCCTTGGCAGTATCTCTCCGGCACATACTTGGCTTTCATCAATCTTTTTAATTCGGTCCATGGTGGAGGATGACCTTCTTGAATGACTAAGTGATACCTCTTCATATATTCCCACCATGTGACAGCATACCCTTCAAGTTGAGCGATAGCATAACAACTCTTTTTGACCTCCATCAAGTCATTGACATTGAAAAGCCGGTCACATTGCGACTCCCATTCTAGATAAGCATCGGGATTGCATTCCCCTTTGAAAGATGAAAGGGTAGTCTTGATAGAGTTGATACCAACATCTCGGCCTCCATGGCAACCTTGGTCATTGTGGTAGTAACCCCTTTGATGCTCTCCTTGATAGCGGTTACCATGTTCTTCTCTAGCTTCTTGACCAACTTCTTGATTGACATTGACTTCCCATTGTTCTCCACCTTGAGGGTTGTTCCCATGTTGCCTCCTGCCATATGGCATCGGATCCAATCTACCTCTTGGTCCTCCTTGCAACACTTGACCTCTTGGTTGATTCCTTGGTGACTCATTCCATGGCACTTCTTCACCTTCCACCTTCATACCCTCCTTGGTTCTCATCATTCCTCACCTCATTCACGGGATTTGGTTGTGGTTGCGGCCTTTGGTAGGGAAGATTTTGGTCAAGTGGTGTTTGGTATGGTCGGTTTTGATTTGGTGGAGCTTCTTGACTAAGAGGGAAATGGAACGGTCGATTAGTACTTTGGCTATTTGAACCCAATTGAATTAGTGTTGGGTGCAAGGCTTGGTGGAGGGTTCCGGGTGTGATATTAGGAGAATTAGTGTGATCGTGCCCACTTGTGTAAGCACAAAAGGTAGCTTGTGGTGTAGAGTTGGTAGAGTTAACTCGACCTTCCACGTTGATCAATCTATCTTCCATCCTTGTGATATCACCCCCTCACATTGTTCAATTGCCCTCCCATGTTGTTCAACACCTCCATTATAGATGCCAAGGTAATACCTTCGGTAGGTGCTTGAGTTTCGTCTCCGGTTTCCATTGTACCTAACAATAAGACAACTCACAAAAACAGCAAACAATGTTAGCGTTAGTAAAATGAACTCACAATCACTCGTGTTTACACACCTTTGATTGCCTCTCAAATTGGCGCGGCTAATGTTGACACTTGTTTATACTCTGTCAATAAAAAGGTACCAATTGCTACTCTTGGTCAGAATGAATTCTTGTTTAAAGAAGAACGGACGACTTGATTAAAATAAACGGACTTGAATCAAGAAGTTAACTACGAAGTAAAACCGAATAAAAGCACGAAAAGAAAAAGGCACTAACAAAGAGGTAAATTCAAGAACCAATAGTCAACAAGTAGAGTAATTACAAGTTGAAAATTGGTTTAGGAGTCTTGAGAAGGTTTGAGAATCAAAAGAAAAGAAACTAGGAATTAGAACCGGAGATTAGGAGTGTAACTTGAGTTTTCGATCGCCAAATGACCTGTTTTCTTCACCAAAAGTGAAGTTCAGCTCGCCAACTGAAGATGGAATCTCCAAACTTAACAATCTGCCAAGGAAACTCGGTGATTTGGGTGGTAATTTGGTGATACGCCGATTGGACTCGGTGAACCAGGCTGAGTCCGCCGAATTTTCCAGTAGCTCCAGCCAACGCAATGCCAACTCGGCGAGCTAGCTGCCCAAAGGGCGATGCGCCGAGTGGACTAGGTGAGCTAAGTCGGGGGCTCGCCTAATGGTCCAAAGGCTGCACCTGCAAACTCTGAAATTTATACCTCTGTGGTCCCCCCTGCACTTTGTCCTTTATTCTTTACCCCTTTTTGGTAATATTCCTTTGGGACAAACACCTTTTCACTTTCTCTTTCTTCCTTTTTAGAATCAAACCTTTTCTCTTTGAATATTCCCTTCCTTGAAGATTTGAATGTTCTTCAAGAACTTCAAGAACAAGATGAAGACCCAAAATAAAACCCTCTAGATTTTAAGCTCGGAATTTCATGAAATTTGAGATACAAACTCTCCTTGATATGGGGAACAACACCCAATACTTTTTAGCCCTCAATTCCCAACGAAAACCTTCAGATTTTAAAATCCATTTACATCTTCTTCAAACTTATTCAAGTCTCCAATGGTGGAATCTCCAACAAGGCACCAAACTCCTTCAAATCTCAGTCCTAGACTCAAATAGAGTTGGAGAATACTATTCCAACCTTAGAAACTCAAATAAGACTCAAATCTACAAAACCCATTTCAGTAATTTTCTCAAAAATGAGTTTGAACACTTTTTTTTGTAAAAAACCCAAGACTACATTCGTAGGAATGAAACTAAGCCTTGCTCTGATACCAAATGATGTAATTCTCACAAGAGAGAATCACAATACAATGCGGAAATAAAAAATACAAGAAATAAATGATAAATATAGACACAAAAAGAGGAAACAAAGAGCAACCAAAGGGTATATTAAACGCTAAGACCTCAATTCGTTTAATCCTACAAGAAGCACCTAACTCTTACGACGACCTCAAGGGAATCGATATCCCAAGCAATCGATGTTTCTAAACAATAGGCAACAAAAGCTTAACCAAGCTCTCAACACTCAAACATGAGTTTTCAGTTTTCAACATTCAAAATAATCGAAGTCTAAATGGAACCTAAACTAACTATTTATAGTTTTAGTTGAAATGGCCCAAAAGTGACCAGAAAGTGACAAAGGGCGAGCCAAGTCGGGCTCACTGGTCGGCGAGGGTTCCTGCATGGCCTTCAACTCTAACCACATTCTGGAACATTAGGTGAGCTGGGGTCATCGCCTAAGCCATTGGGCAATGCGCCAAGTAGCTCCTACTCGCCAAAAGTATTGCCCCATGCAATCTTCAAGGCATGGAAACCCTTGTTTGCCATCAAAACTATCTTGAGGACCTCCATCTTCATGAATAACCCTTGCATCCTTTGAAGGTCTTGAGCCTGGCTTTGTGTGAATGGTCTTGATGTAATCCGGATTGCATCACTTCTTCTCTAAGTGCAGCCGCACCTTTTCATGAAGCTTCTTCATTGCTTCAGCTCTCTTGCTCCCATCTAAGCTTAACACAACATCTTGAGAAAGAGGAGTGAGATCTAAAGGGGTTAGGGGGTTAAAACCATAAACCACTTCAAATGGAGTCATGCCAATAGTTCTATGGATAACACGATTATATGCAAATTCAACTAAAGGCAAATGTTCCTCCCATGAGGCCAACTTTCCATGCACCATGGCACGAAGCATAGAACCCAAGGTCCTATTTACAACTTCCGTTTGGCCATCGTTTTATGGGTGACAAGAAGTTGAGAACAACAATTTAGTTCCAAGTCTACCCCATAATTCCTTCCAAAAGTGACTAAGGAATTTTGGATCCCTATCACTTACAATGGTTTGAGGAATTCCATGAAATTTAACAATATTTTCAACGAACAAAGATGCCACATTGGAAGCATCATCACATTTATGACATGGATTAAATAAGCCATCTTTGAAAATCAATCAACAACAACAAAAATGCTATCTCTACCTCTTTTGGTCCTTGGAAAACCCAAAACAAAGTCCATTGAAATATCAAGCCAAGGTCTTTGAGGGGTGGGGAGTGGAGTGTATAAACCATGGGGAAGGAGGCGTGATTTAGCACGTCGACATTTGACACATTGACCGCAATTTCGAATAACATCCTTGTGCATTTTAGGCCAATAGAATTGCTCCTCAAGAATTTCCCTAGTTTTATCAATACCAAAATGTCCCATTAATTCCCCATCGTGTGCCTCCCTCACAAATAATTCTCTCCAAGAGCTCATAGGCACACAAAGTCTCTTGCCTTTGAACAAGAAACCATCAAACTTGGAGTAGGGGGTAGAAGATCTATCCCTCATCCACCTTTCCCTCTCCCATTCCTCACAATCTTTGAAGATTTGAGCAAACACGGGATCCTTGGGATACAATGTCTTCAAACATTCAAAACCAATCAATTTAGAAGAAAAGGTATTTATCAACACATGTTTCCTAGACAAGGCATCGGCCACCACATTTTCCTTCCCCTATTTGTATTGGATTACATAAGGGAAAGTTTCAAGGAATTCAATCTATTTGGCATGCCTCTTGTTCAACTTTCCTTGGGCCACAAGTAGTGTTGCAATTACCCAACGCTCTAATCAAAGCATACAATTCAAGATCATAAGTGGAATAATTCAAAGTAGCACCTTTTAGATTTTCACTAAAGTAAGCAATGGGCTTTTGGTCTTGCATTAAGACGGCTCCAATGCCTACTTTACTAGCATAACATTCTACTTCAAACATTTTATCAAAATCGGGTAATTGCAACAAAGGAGTGGAACTAAGCATGGATTTTAAAGCCTCAAAAGCTTTGGCTTGTTCCTCTCCCCACTTAAAAGGTTTATCCTTTCGGATTACCTCGATCAAGGGGGCTACTTTGGTACTAAAACCTTTGACAAACTGCCTATAAAAACTAGCCAATCCATGAAAGCTTCAAACGTTTCTTATGGATTTTGGAATTGACCAATTCTTAATAGCGCCTATTTTAGACTCATCAACCTCAACCCCTCTTGAGCTCACAACAAAACTCAAGAAAACAACTTCATCTTGAGGATCTTCTTCACAATCCTCTTCTTGCTCTTCCTCCTCACCAAGATACATTTCCCCTCCTTGAATTAGAACATTCAACCGATTAGGACATTCGCGCATCGTATGACCCCATCCTCTACACTTGTGACATTGGATACCTTTAGAGACTTTGGTTGGGTCATTATTACCTTTTTCTCTTGGTGGGTACTTTGGAGTGTTTCCTTCAAAGGGCTTCTTCTCATAAGGCTTCTTGAAATCCTTGTCTTTGTTCCAACCTGAAGATGCTTGAGCTCCCCTTTTCTTCTTGCTCCAAGAATTTGAAGATGAAATACCCCTATACTTAGATACTTTCTCCTCCTTGAGTTCCCTCTGTATCTCATGGGCTGCTTTGAAGACTTCATTCAAGGTAGCAAACCTATGAATAGTCATCTTAGAAGAAATTTCTTTGTTCAATCCTACCTTGAAGCGAATAATGGGATGCTCTCCATTCTCTTCGTATTCTATCTTCATGATCAGGTTTTGGAACTCATCATGGTAGGATTCAACACTTTTGCTCCCTGGCCTCAAGTTGTACAATTTGGCAAGTAACCCTTGGCGGAATCTCTCCGGCACATACTTGACTCTCATCAATCTTTTTAATTCAGTCCATGGTGGAGGATGACCTTCTTGAATGACTAAATGATACTCCTTCATATATTCCCACCATGTAACAGCATACCCTTCAAACTGAGCAACAGCATAACAACTCTTTTTTATCTCCGTCAAGTCATTGACGTGGAAGGTCCGGTCACAATATGACTCCCATTCTAGATAAGCATCGGGATTGCATTCCTCCTTTGAATGATGGAAGAGTAGTTTTGATAGAGTTGATACCAACATCTCGGCCTCCATGGCCACCTCCATCATTGTGGTAGTAACCTCTTTGATGCTCTCCTTCATAGCGGTTACCATGCTCTTCTCTAGCTTCTTGACCTAGTTTTTGATTGACATAGGCTTGCCGTTGTTCTCCACCTTGAGGGTGGTTTCCATATTGCCTCCTTCCATACGGAAAATGACCCAATCTACCTCTTGGCCCTCCTTGCAACATTTGACCTCTTGGTCAATTTCTTGGAGGCTCATTCCATGGCGCGTCCTCACCTTCACCTTCCTCTCCTCCTTGGTACTCCTCATTCCTCACCTCATTCACAGGATTTGGTTGTGGTTGTGGCCTTTGGTAGGGAAGATTTTTGTTAAATGGTGTTTGGTAAGGTCGGATTTGATTTGGTGGAGCTTCTTGACTAAGTCGGAAATGGAACGGTCGATTGGTACTTTGGCTATTTGAACCTAATTGGATTAGTGTTGGGTCAAGGCTTGGTGGAGGGTTTCGGGTGTGATAGTAGGAGAATTAGTGTGATCGTGCCCACTTGTGGAAGCACGAAAGCTTGTGGTGTGGAGTTGGTAGAGTTAACCCGACCTTCCACGTTGATCAATCTATCTTCCATCCATGTTATATCACCCCCTCACGTTGTTCAACTCCCCATTATAGATTCCAAGGTAATCCCTCCGGTAGGGGGATGTGTTTCTCCTCCGGTTTCCATTGTACAGCAATAAGACAACTCAACAAAACAACAAACAACATTAGTGTTAGTAAAATGAACTCACAATCACTCGTGTTTACACACCTTTGATTGCCTCTCAAATTGGTGCGGCTAATGTTGAAGATTGCTTATACTTGGTCGATCACAAAGTGTCAATTCTACTCTTGGCCGGAATGGATTCTTGTTTAAAGAATAACGGACGACTTGATTAAAGCAAACAGGCTTGAATCAAGAAGTTAACTATGAAGTAAAACGAATAAAAGCACAAAAGAAAAGGCACTAACAAAGAAGTGAATTCAAGAACCAATAGTCAACAAGTAGGTCAATTACGAGTTGAAAATCAATTTAGGATTCTTGAGAACGATTGAGAATCAAAAGAAAAGAAAATGATGTAATTCCTAAAAGGGAATCACAATACAATGCGGAAATAAAAAATACAAGAAAAGTAAAGATAGATAGACACACAAGAGGAAACAAAAAGCAACCAAAGGGTATATTAAACCCTAAGACCTCGATTTGTTAATCCAACTATAGCACCTAACTCTTATGATGACCTCAAGGGAATCGATATCCCAAGCAACCGACATTTCTAAACAACAATCAACAAAAGCTTAACCAAGCTCTCAACACTTACATGAGTTTTCAGTTTTCAATATCAATATTCAAAATAGTCTAAGTCTAAAATGAACCCAAACTAGCTATTTATAGTTTTAGGTGAGAAAGGCCCAAAAGTGACCTAAAAGTGCCAAAGGGCGAGCTAAGTCGAGCTCGCCCAACCCTCTTGGTGATGATTCCTGCTGGTGTTGGCTCCTAGCAACGTTCTATAATTTTGGGCGGGCTGGAGTCATTGCCCAAGCCATTGGGCGATGCGCCGATTGGCTCTGGCTCGCCAAAAGGATCATTACTCTCCCATGTAATCTTCAAGGCATGGAATCCTTTGTTTGCCATCAACACGGGCTCAAGGACCTCTAACTTCCTGATTAAACCTTGCATCTTGTGAAGGTCTCGAGCTTGACTTTGTGTGAACGGTCTTGATGTAATCCGGATTGCATCACTTATGTTCCAGTAGCTCCGAGCCAATGCAAGGAGCAGGATCCATCACCAAATCCCATGGGCGGATCGCCGAGTGGATTGGGTGAGCTAGTCGAGCTCGCCCATTGGTCATTTTGGGCCACTTTTGGGCCCATTTATGTAATAAAATCCTAAAACTATAAATAGGCATTTTAGGGTCATTTTAGAGCAGATTATTTTGAATATTGAAAACTGAAAACTCATGTTGTGTGTTGAGAGCTTGGTTAAGCTTTTATTGATTATTACTTAGAAACGTCGGTTGCTTGGGAGTTCAATGCCCTTGAGGTCATCGTAAGATTAGGTGCTATTGTAGGATTAACGGATTGAGGTCTTAGGGTTTAATATACCCTTTGGTTGCTTTTTGTTTCCTCTTTGTGTGTCTATCTAGTTATCTTTACTTTCCGTATTTTGATTTCCGCATTTTATTGTAGTTCCCTTTTGAGAATTGCATCACATTCCATGGCGCTTCCTCACCTTCACCTTCATCTCCTCCCTGGTACTCATCATTCCTCACCTCATTCACGAGATTTGGGTGTGGTTGTGGCCTTTGGTAGGGAGGATTTTGGTTAAGTGGTGTTTGGTAAGGTCAGTTTTGAATTGGTGGGGCTTCCTGACTAAGTGGGAAATGGAATGGTCGATTGGTACTTTGGCTATTTGAACCCAATTGGATTTATGTTGTGTTCAAGGCTTGGTGGAGGGTTCCGGGTGTGATAGTAGGGGAATTGGTGTGGTCTTGTCCGCTTGTGGAAGCACGGAATTTAGCTTGTGGTGTAGAGTTAGTGAAGCCCGACTTCCCACATTGATCAGTCTATCATCCATGCTTGATATATCACCCCTCACGTTGTTCAATTGCCCTCCTATGTTGTTCAACACCTCCATTAGAGACTCCAAGGTAATCCCTCCGGTAAGTGGGTGTGTTTCTCCTCCGGTTTCCATTGTACCTAGCAATAAGACAACTCACAAAAACAACAAACAACGTTAGCGTTAGTAAAATGAACTCACAATCGCTCGTGTTTACACACCTTTGATTGCCTCTCAAATTGGTGCGGCTAATGTTGAAGATTGCTTATACTTGGTCGATCACAAAATGTCAATTCTACTCTTGGCCGGAATGGATTCTTGTTTAAAGAATAACAGACGACTCGATTAAAGCAAACAGGCTTGAATCAAGAAGTTAACTATGAAGTAAAACGAATAAAAGCACAAAAGAAAAGGCACTAACAAAGAAGTGAATTCAAGAACCAATAGTCAACAAGTAGGTCAATTACGAGTTGAAAATGAATTTAGGATTCTTGAGAACGATTGAGAATCAAAGAAAATGAAACTAAGAAATTAGAACCTGAGATTAGGAGCGTAAACTGAGTTTCCAATCACCAAATGACCTGTTTTCTTCGTTAAAAGTGAAGTTCAGCTCGCCAACTTGAAGATGGAATTGCCAAACTTAACAATCTGCCAAGGCAACTCGGCGATCTGGGTGGACGTTCGGCGGAGAGCCGAGTGGATTCGGCGAGCAAGGCTGAGCTCGCCGAAATTTCTAGTAGCTCCCAACAATTTCAAGGCCAATCGGCGGCCAACCTGCCCAAAGGGCGAGGCTCCAAATGGACTAGGCGAGCTAAGTCGAGGCTCGCCTAATGGTCCAACAGTTGCACCTGCAAAACTCCAAATTTTGAACTTTTGTGGTCCCCCCTGCACTTGTCCTTTAGTACTTACCCTTTTTGGTAAATTCTCCTTTGTACAAACACTTTTACACTTTCTCTTTTCTTCTCTTTTGGAATCAAATCCTTTCTTTTTGAATATTCTTCCCTTTGAAGATTTGAATATTTTTCAAGAACTCAAGAACAGGATGAAGACCTAAAATAAAACCCTCTAATTTTTTAGCTCGGAATTTCATGAAAATCGGGATACAAGCTCTCCTTGATATGGGGAACAACACCCAATACTTTTTAGCTCTCAATTCCTTGCCAAAACTTCCAGATTTCAAAACCCACTTGGACCTTCTTCAAGCTTCTTAAACCTCCAATGGTGGTTTCTTCAATAGTGAACCAAACCCTTTCTAATCTCAACCCTAGACTCGAATAAGGTTAGGGAACACTAATCTAACCTTGGAAACTCCAAAGAAGACTCAAATCAACAAGACCCATTTTGGAAATTTCTTCAAAAAAACGATTTTGGACTTTTTTTTTGTAACAAACCCAAGATTAGATTCTTAGGAACGAAACTAAGCCTGGCTCTGATACCAAATGATGTAATTTCTAAAAGGGAATCACAATAAAATACGGAAATTGAAATACAGAAAGTAAAGAATAAATAGATAGACACACAAAGAGGAAACAAAAAGCAACCAAAGGGTATATTAAACCCTAAGACCTCGATTCGTTGATAAGCAATAGCACCTAACTCTTACGATGACCTCAAGGGCATTGAACTCCCAAGAAACCGGCGTTTCTAATAATAGTCAACAAAAGCTTAACCAAGCTCTCAACACTCAAACATGAGTTTTCAGTTTTCAACATTCAAAATAATCTAAGTCTAAAATGAACCCAAACTAGCTATTTATAGTTTTAGGTAAAAAGGCCCAAAAGTGACCAGAAGGTGCCAATGGACGAGCTCGACTTAGCTCGCCCAACCCACTTGGTGATGATTCCTGCTGGTGTTGGCTCCTAGCCCTGTTTTGTAACTTTGGGCGGGCTGGAGTCATCGCCCAAGCCCTTGGTTGATCCGCCGATTGGCTCTGGCTCGCCAAAAGGGTCATTACTCCCCCATGCAATCTTCAAGGCATGGAATCCTTTGTTTGCCATCAACACGAGCTGAAGGACCTCTAACTTCATGAATAAACCTTGCATCTTGTGAAGGTCTCGAGCTTGACTTCGCGTGAACGGTCTTGATGTAATCCAGATTGCATCATGAGGGTTGCAAGGTGAATTCGATTCCCTTCTGATCTTCGTAAGAGTTAGGTGCTATCGTAGGATTAATCGATTGAGGTCTTTGGGTTTAATATACCCTTAGGTTGCCTATGATTTCCTCTTTGTGTGTCTATCTAGTTATCTTTACTTATTGTCTTTGATTTCCGCATTTTATCCGTAATTCCCTTTTGAGAAATTACATCATGGATCGTGTTCCTCATCTTCATCACCTTCAAATTCATCATTTTCTTGGTGTTTCCTCTTCACAACCCTCTTCTTGATCTACCCTTTCACCAAGATACAATGCTCCTCCTTGAACTAGAACATTCAACCGATTGGGACATTCACGCATCATATGTCCCCATCCCCTACACTTGTGACATTGAATTCCTTTTGGAAACTTGGTAGGGTCTTTATTACCTCCTTCTCTTGGTGGGTACCTTGGAGTGTTTCCTTCAAATGGCTTCTTCTCGTAAGGCTTCTTGCAACCTTGTTTTTGTTCCAACCCAAAGATGTTTGATCTCCCTCTTTGTCCTTACTCCAAGAATTTGAAGATGAAACACCCTTGTACTTAGGTATTTTATCCTCTTTGAGTTCCCCGCTCTACCTCATTGGCCGCTTCGAAGATGTCATTCAAGCTAGCAAACTTGTGAATAGTCATCTTGGAAGAGATCTCCTTGTTCAATCCTACCTTGAAATGAATGACGGCATGCTCTTCATTCTCGGTGTATTCTAGCTTCAAGATCAAATTTTAAAACCCATCATAATAAGCCGCAACACTTTGCTTCCTTGCCTCAAGTTGTACAACTTAGCAAGTAACTCTTGGCGATACCTATCTGGCACATACTTGACTCTCATAAGGACTTTCAATCCTGTCCATGGTGGAGGATAACCATCTTGAAGTACTACGTGATACCTCTTTATGTATTCCCACCACGTAATAGCAAACCCTTCAAATTGAGCAATGGAAAAACAACTCTTCTTGACCTCGATCAAATCATTGACTTGGAAGATCCTTTCACAAAGCGACTCCCATTCTAGATAAGCATCGGGATTGCATTACCCTTTGAAAGGTGGGATACTAGTCTTGATAGAGTTGATACCCACATATCGGCCTCCATTTCCACCTTGGTCGTTGTTGTAGTAACCTCTTTGGACTTCCCCTTGATATTGGTTACCATGTTCATCCCTCAATTCTTGACCATACTCTTGATTGGCATAAGCTTCCCTTGGCTCTCCACCTTGAGGTTGGTTCCCATATTGTCTCCTTCCATGTGGTACCAGACAAAATCTACTTCCTCTCCCTTTATACCCCATCTGACCTCTTGATCGATTCCTTGGAGCTTCATTCCATGGCGCTTCTTCAACTTCACCTTCATATCCCCCTTGGTACTCATCATCCCTCACCTCTATTACGGGAATTGGTTGGGTTTGTGGCATTTGGTAGGGTGGATTTTGGTTTAGCAGTGCTTGGTAAGGTCGGTTTTGGTTTGGTGGAGTTTCTTGATGGAGTGGGAATTGGAATGGTCGATTGGTATTTTGGGCATTGGAACCGAAACAAATTGGTGTTGGGTTGAACGCTTGATAGAAGGCTCCGGGTGTGATAGTAGGAGAAATAGTGTGGTCGTGACCACTTGTGGAAGCACGGAAAGTATCTTGTGGGGTGGAATTAGTAGAGTTAATTTGACCCTCCACATTGTTCATTCTATCATCCATCTTCGACACACTACCCTTCATGGTGGCCATTTGCCCTTCCATGTTCTCCATCTTCCAACCTATGTTAGTAATTGCCTCTATTATAGATTCCAAAGTAACCTCTCCCATTGGTGGTTGGGTTTCACTTCCGGTTCCCATGGTACCTAGCAATAAGACAGCTCAACAAAAACAATAAACAATGTTAGCGTTAGTAAAATGAACTCACAATCACTTGTGTTTACACACCTTTGATTGCCTCTCAAATTGGCTCGGCTAAGGTTGAAGATTTCTTATACTCGGTTGATCACGAAGTGTCAATTTCTACTCTTGGCCGGAATGGATTTTTGTCTCAAGAAAGACGGACGACTCAATAAAGCAAACCGGACTTGAATCAAAAAGTTAAAACAAAAAAGTATGAAAAGAAGTGGTACTAACAAAGAAGAGAATTCAATAATCAACAAGTAGATCAATTACGAGTTGAAAATTAGTTTAGGAATCTTGAGAACGATTGAGAATCAAGAAAAGGAAACTAAGGAATTAGAACCTGAGATTAAGGGCATAAAATGAGTTTCCGATCGCCAAACGCACTATTTTCTTCATCAAAGTTGAAGTTCAGCTCTCCAACTTGTGGTTTTGATCGCCAAAATTTACAGACTGTCAAGGCAAGTCAGTGATCTGTGTGGCAGTTCGGCGATGCGCCGAGTGGACTTTGGCGAGAAAGGTTGAGCTCGCCGAAAGTTCCAGTACGTGCACCTGAAGATCTCCAAATTTTGTGCTCTTGTGGTCCCCCCTGTTCTTTGTCCTTTATTCCTTACCCCTTTTGGTAAATTCCCTTTTGTACTAACACTTATCCACTTTCTCTTTCCTTTCCTTTTGGATTAAAAGACCCTTTTTTAATGTTCTTCAAGAACACTGTGAACAAGATGAAGACCCAAAATAAAACCCTCGATGATTTTAGCTCGGAATTTCACAAAATTTGAGATACAAGCTCCCCTTGATGTAGGAAACAAACCCCAATGCTTTTTAGCTTTCAATTCCTTGCCAAAACCTTAAAATTTCAAAACCCATTTGTACCTTCTTCAAGCTTCTACACTCAACAATGGTGGAATATCCAATAGTGCTCCAATCAATGCGAAATCTCAGATTTAGACTCAAGTAAGGCTAGGGAACACTAATCTAACCTTAGAAACTTCAAACAAGACTCAAATCAACAAAATATTTTTAGGGTCTTCTTGAAAAATGTTTTGACTCTTTTTTTGTAGCAACAAACCCAAGACTAAAATCGTAGGAACGAATCTAAGCTCATCTCTGATACCAAATGATGTAATTCTCAATACATATTATGGGTAAAAT
The DNA here is from genome assembly GCA_029582245.1 of Solanum etuberosum. Classification (NCBI taxonomy): domain Eukaryota; kingdom Viridiplantae; phylum Streptophyta; class Magnoliopsida; order Solanales; family Solanaceae; genus Solanum; species Solanum etuberosum. Next base: position 10,791 of record JAJONR010003141.1, on the reverse strand, counting down.
GTGGAAATTAAAGACAAGAAATAAAGATAGATAGATAGACACAAAAAGCAACCAAAAGGTATATTAAACCTTAAGACCTCAATTTGTTAATCCTACAATAAGCTCCTAACTCTTACGAAGACCTCGAGGGAATTGAATTCACCTTGCAACCCACGTTTCTAAGAAAAAAATCAACGCAAGCTTGTACCAAGCTCTCAACACTCATACAAGAGTTCAAATATTAATATTCAAAATAGTCTACCTAAAAGAAGACCCCAAACTAGCTATTTATAGTTTTAGGTATTTATTACATAAGAGGCCCAAAAGTGTCCCAAAAAGGACAAAAGGGTGAGCTGGGTCGAGCTCACCTAATGGGTTCGGTGAGTCGCCAACTGGTTCGGCAATGTGACCCTCCCTTGGAAGCGTTCTGTAACTTTCGGCGGTCTAGTGTCACCACCCAAGCCATTTCGGTGAGTCACCAACTAGGTCAGTGATGGGACCCTCCCTTGGAAGCATTCTGCAACTTTCAGTGAGCTTGGGTCCTCGACAAAGTCCATTGGGTTAGTCGTCGAATGGACCCTGCTGCTCGCCTAAAGTGGCAGCTTCCATCTTCTTCCCTGAATTTCCCCAAACGATCTTTCATGTATGGGAACCTCTCCTTGCCATCAATACAAGCTCAAGAACCCCTAGCTTCATGAGCAATCCTTGCATTCCTTGGGGGTCCCCAGCTTGGCTTCGAGTGAGCGGCTTGGTACAATCCAAATTGCATCATTTTGGGTGTAGGATTCCAAGTTTAGAGTTTAGGTTTTAGGGTTTAGGTGTTAAGATTTAGGGTTTAGGGTTTAGAGTTTAGGGTTTAGGTGTTAGGTTTTAGGGTTTTGGGTTTAGAGTTTAGGGTTTAATGTTTAGGGTTTAAGGTTTAGGGTTTAGGGTTTAGGGTTTAGGGTTTAGGGATTGGGGTGTAGGGTTTAGGGTTTAGGGCTTAGCGTTTAGGGTTTAGGATTTAAGGTTTAAGGTTTAGGATTTAGGGATTAGGGTTTAGGGTTGGTTTATTGGTTAGTGTTTAGGATTTAGGGTTTTGGGTTTAGGGTTTAAGGTTTAGGGGTTAGGGTTTAGGGTTTAGGGTTCCAAGTTTAGAGTTTAGGGTTTAGGGCTTAGAGTTTAGGGTTTAGGGTTTAGGTATTAGGTGTTAGGTTTTAGGGTTTGGGTTTAGGGTTTAGAGTTTAGGGTTAGGTGTTAGGGTTTTGGGTTTAGGGTTTAGGGTTTAGGGTTTAGGGTTTGGGGTTCCAAGTTTTGGGTTTAGGGTTTAGAGTTTAGGGTTTAGGGTTTATAGTTTAGGGTTAAGGGTTTAGAGTTTAGAGTTTGGGGTTTAGGGTATAGGGTTTAGGGTTTAGGGCTTAGCATTTAGGGCTTAGCATTTAGGGTTTAGCGTTTAGGGTTTAGGGTTTAGAGTTTAGGGTTTAGGGATTAGGGTGTAGGGCTTTGGGTTTATGGTATATGGTTTAGGGTTTAGGGTTTAGGGTTTAGGGTTTTGGGTTTAGGGTTTAGGGTTCCAAGTTTAGGGTTTAGGGTTTACAGTTTCAAGTTTATGGTTTAGGGTTTAGTGATGTAATTCTCAAAAGAGAATTACGGATAAAATGCAGAAATCAAAAGATAGAAGGTAAAGATAACTAGATAGACACACAAAGAGGAAATCAAAAACAACCTAAGGGTATATTAAACCCAAAGACCTCAATTGATTAATCCTACGATAGCACCTAAATCTTACGATGACCTCAAGGGAATTGAATTCACCTTGCAACTAACGTTTCTGAGTAACGTTCAACATAAGCTTTACCAAGCTCAACACTCATACAAGAGTTTTTTCAGTTTTCAATATTCAAAATAGTCTAATCCTAAAATGAACCTAAACTGCCTATTTATAATTTTAGGACTTTATTACACAAGGGGTCCAAAAGTGACCCAAAAATTGCCAATGGGTGAGCTAAGTCGGGCTCGCCCAATGCACTTGGCGACTCGCCCATTGGGTCGGCGATGCATCCTGCTCCTAGCCAGGTTCTGGAACTTTGGGTGAGCTGGGGTCATCGCCCAAGCCCTTGGGCGATTCACCGACTGGTCCTGGCTCGCCAAAAGGGACATTATTCCCCCATGCAATCTTCAAGGCATGGAATCCCTTGTTTTCCATCAACACCATCTCTCGGACCTCCAACTTCATAAATAATCCTTGCATCTTTCGAAGGTCTCGTGCTTGGCTTCTAGTGAATGGCCTTGATGTAATCCGGATTGCATCATTCTTTTCTTATTGAAAAGAATTTGTCCTCAAATTCGATGGATCATCATCCTCAAGAGTTGAAAATGGAGAAAGGTCGCAGAAGTGTTGTGCACTTGGTACTTCCGAAGGAAGATCAACCTTGTATGCATTGCCATTGAGTCTTTCAAGCACTTGAAATGGACCATCACCTCTTGGCATCAATTTCATCTTCCGATGGGTGGGAAATCGTTCCTTGCAAAAGTGTACCCACACCCAATCACCCGGTTCAAGCACAATCCTCTTGCGGCCCTTGTTCAACTTTTTTGCTACTTCTTGGTTCTTCTTTTCTAGGTGAAGCCGCACCTTTTCATGAAGTTTCTTCATGGCTTCAGCCCTTTTGCTCCCATCTAAGCTTAAGACAACATCTTGACAAAGAGGAGTGAGATCTAAAGGGGTAGGGGTTAAAACCATATACCACTTCAAATGGAGTCATGCCAAGAGTTATATGGATAAATCGATTATAAGCAAATTCAACTAAAGGCAAATGTTCCTCCCATGAGGCAAACTTTTCATGCACCACGACACGAAGCATAGAACCCAAGGTCCTATTCACAACTTCAGTTTGGCCATTGGTTTGTGGGTGACAAGAAGTTGAGAACAACAATTTGGTACCAAGTCTACCCCACAATCCCTTCCAAAAGTGACTAAGGAATTTTGGATCCCTATCACTTACAATGGTTTGAGGAATTCCATACAATTTAACAACATGCTCAACAAACAAAGATGCCACATTGGAAGCATCATCACATTTATGACATGGAATGAAATAAGCCATCTTTGAAAATCAATCAACAACAACAAAGATGCTATCTCTACCTCTTTTTGTCCTTGGCAAACCCAAAACAAAATCCATTGAAATATCAAACCAAGGTCTTTGAGGGGTGGGGAGTGGATTGTATAAACCATGGGGAAGGAGGCGTGACTTGGCATTCGACATTCAATACATTGGCCACAAATTCGAACAACGTCCTTGTGCATTTTAGGCCAATAGAATTGTTCCTCTAGAATCCCCTAGTTTTATCAATACCAAAATGACCCATTAATCCCCCATTGTGTGCCTCCCTCACAAATAATTCTCTCCAAGAGATCATAGGCACACAAAGTCTCTTGCCTTTGAACAAGAAACCATCAAACATGGAATAGGGAGTAGAAGATCTATCCCTAATCCACCTTTCCCTCTCCCATTCCTCACAGTCTTTGAAGATTTGAGCAAACACGGGATCCTTGGGATACAATGTCTTCAATTCTAAACCAATCAATTTAGAAGACAAAGTATTTATCAACACATGTTTTCTAGATAAGGCATCGGCCACCACATTTTCCTTCCCCTTTTTGTATTGGAATACATAAGGGAAAGTTTCAAGGAGTTCAATCCATTTGGTGTGCCTCTTGTTCAACTTTCCTTGGGCCCAAATATGCTTTAGGGACTCATGGTCAGTCCTAATGACAAATTCCTTGGGCCACAAGTAGTGTTGCCAATTACCCAAAGCTCTAATCAAAGCATACAATTGAAGATCATAAGTGGAATAATTCAAAGTCGCGCACCTTTAAGCTTTTCACTAAAATAAGCAATGGGATTTTGGTCTTGCATTAAGACGGCTCCAATGCCTACTTTACTAGCATCACATTCCACTTCAAACATTTTATCAAAATGGGGTAATTGTAACAAAGGAGTGGAACTAAGTATAGATTTTAAAGCCTCAAAAGATTTGTCTTGTTCCTCTCCCCACTTAAAAGGTTTATCTTTTCGGATTACCTCAGTCAAGGTTGCAGCTATGGTACTAAATCCTTTGAAAAACCGCCTATAAAAACTAGCCAACCTATGAAAGCTCTAACATCGCTTATGGATTTCAGAATTCGCCAATTCTTAATAGCGTCTATCTTAGACTCATCCACTTCAACCCCTCATGAGCTCACAACAAACCCCAAGAAAAGGACTTCATCAATATAGTATGAACACTTTTCAAGATTAGCATAAAGTTGTTCCTTCCTAAGAACATCAAACACACATCTCAAATACTCAACATGATCATGCATGGTCTTGCTATAAATCAAGATATCATAAAAATAGACAACCACAAACTTCCCTATGAAAGGTTTCATCACATGATTCATGAGACGCATAAAAGTACTAGGAGCATTAGTGAGACCGAAAGGCATCACTAATCATTCATATAGACCAAATTTGGTCTTGAATGCGGTCTTTCATTCATCACCGGAGTTCATCCGAATTTGATGATAACCACTCCTAAGATCACTCTTTGAAAACACACAAGAACCATTCAACTCATCAAGCATATCATCTAACCTAGGGATAGGATGACGATACTTTACCTTAATCTTGTTGATGGCTAGACAATCAACACACATGCGCCATGTCCCATCTTTCTTTGGAACCAATAGAACCGGCACGACACATGGACTCATGCTTTCTTTCACATAACCCTTGTTGAGAGGTTCCTCAACTTGCCTTTGTAGCTCCTTGTTGTCCTTCGGATTGCTTCGATAAGCCGACTTGTTTGGCAATTGTGAGCCCGGCACAAAATCAATTTGATGCTCAATTCCCCGAGGAGGGGGTAATCCACTTGGAAGCTCCTTTGGGAAGACATCCTCATATCCTGTAAAAGAAAAGAATAGAATTGGGAAGGGAAGAATGAGATTGGTTAGTTTGTAACACATGATCTCTATGGGTGATAAGGATCAAAGAACTCTTGGCCTCCACTTCATCCCTTATCTCTTTGTAATTGGCCAGCAATACTTGGGCCTTTCCCTTCAACTTCCTCATTTCCTCCCCTTCATTGCTCTCGGCTTCCACATGTTCCTCCTCACTCCTCCTCTTCTCCCTCAACTCACTCATCCTTTGATACACTTCATTGACTTGAGAGGGTGACATAGGGTGAAGGACATATTTATGATCATCCAACATAAGTGAAATACTTGTTGGTTCTCCCTTCATGTTTAGTTGAACGATCATATTGCCAAGGTCTCCCGAGTAGTACATGACAAGCTTGCATTGGGACTACATCCCATAGAACCTCATCTTGATACTTCCCAATTTTGAGCTTGATCAACACTTGTCTATGAACCCTCAATTCTCCACAGTCACTCAACCATTAAAGCTTGTAAGGTGTAGCATGCTTAGTGGTAGGAAGTTTCAAGAATTCCACCAAAGCGGTGCTAGCAACATTTGCACAACTCCCACTATAAATGATCAAGGAACACACATTATCTTTGACAAGGCACTTGGAGTGAAATAGGTTCTCTCTTTGACTTGGATCATCTGTGGCCTTGCTAATCATCACTCACCTCACCACAAATATGGGAACGGTAAACTCTCCTTCTGTAGTCCAAGCTTCTTCAATTGGGGACATCCTCATCAAACTATTGGGAACATGATGCAATCCAGATTGCCTCAAGACCTTTGACTCATAGCCAAGCTTGGGAACTCCAATGTATTGAAGAGTGGTTCACATGGATGGAGACTCTTGGGCTTGAGTTGGTGGCAAAAAAAGGTTCACATGCGTGGAAGATCGCTTGGGGAAGTGAACGGAAGAAAGTGGACAACACTGCCACTTTTGGCGAGCAGGAACCAGTCGGCGCATCACCCAATGGCTTGGGAGATGACCCCAGCTCAGCTAAAGTTCCAGAATGGGCTAGAAGCAGGAACCAAGCAGGATCCATCGCTAAACCCTTTGGGTGGATCACCGAGTCACTAGGCGAGCCTGACTTGGCTCACCCATTGGCCATTTTGGGTCACTTTTGGGCCCTTTTATGTAATAAAGTCCTAAAACTATAAATAGGCAGTTTAGGCTCATTTTAGAGTAGACTATTTTGAAAATGAATGATTCATGAATTGGATCTCCTTTGAGAGACTTGAGAGCTTGGTAAAGCTTTTGTTGAACTTTGTTTAGAAACCTTGGAGATTCAATTTCCTTGAGGTCTCCGTAAGAGATTCGGTGCTTGATTCGGATTAATCGATTGAGGTGATGTAATTCTCAAAAGAGAATCTGTAACACCCCGTATTCTACGTGTACTAGTTCTATTTATATGACGCTTATAATTTGCCTTGTGGTATAGTTATGGACTCGGTTTCCTATGTGACTAGTGATAATAGAATAGGTTTAGAGTGAACTGTCCGTAGATTGTTCCTTCTCTTGTATCTCTTCTTCTATCTTTCTTTTGTTTCTGCATTTTATTGTAGTTCCCTTTTGAGAATTACATTATTTGGTATCAGAGCTTGGATTAGATTCGTTCCTACGATTCTAGTCTTGGGTTTGTTACAAAAAAAAGTGTTCAAAACGTTTTTGAAGAATTTCCAAAATGGGTCTTGTTGATTTGAGTTTTCTTTGGAGTTTTCAAGGTTAGATTAGTGTTACCTAACCTTATTTGAGTCTAGGACTGAGATTAGAAGGGTTTTGGGTCACTATCGAGAAACCACCATTGGAGGTTGAAGAAGCTTGAAGAAGACACAAGTGGGTTTTGAAATCTAGCAGTTTTGGCAAGGAATTAAGAGCTAAAAAGTATTGGGGTTTGTTCCCTATATCAAGGAGAGCTTGTTTCTCAATTTTTGTGAAATTCCGAGCTAAAAATCTAGAGGGTTTTATTTTGGGTCTTCATCTTATTCTTGAGTTCTTGAAGAACATTCATATCTTCAAAGGGAAGAATATTCAAAAAGAAGGAGTTTGATTCCAAAAGAGAAGAAAGAGAAAGTACAAAAGTGTTTGTACAAAGGGAATTTACCAAAAAGGGTAAATACTAAAGGACAAGTGCAGGGGGGACCACAAATTCATAAATTCAGAGTTTTGCAGGTGCAGCTGTTGGACCATTAGGCGAGCCCCGACTTAGCTCGCCCAGTCCACTCGGTGCCTCTCCCTTTGGGCAGTGTGGTCTCCCAGTTGGCTTGCTTTGACTGGTGGTTACTGGAAATTTCGGTGAGCTAGCTTGGCTCGCCAAGTCCACTTGGCGCTCCACCGAATTTCCACCCAGATCGCCGACCTGCCTCCTTTTCCTGCAACTTTTGGCGAACCCATCTTCAAGTTGGCGAGCTGAACTGCACTTTTGGTGAAGAAAACAGGTCATTTGGTGATCGAAAACTCAGTTTACGCTCCTAATCTCAGGTTTCAATTCCTAGTTTCTTTTCTTTTGATTCTCAAATGTTCTCAAGATTCCTAAACTGATTTTCAACTCGTAATTAATCTACATGTTGATTATTGGTTCCTGAATTCTCTTCTTTCTTAGTACCACTTTTTTGTGCTTTTATTAGTTTTACTTCGTAGTTAACTTCTCGATCCAAGTCCGTTTTTTTTAATCGAGTCGTCCGTCTTTCTTGAAACAAGAATCTATTCCGACCAAGAGCTTAATTGACACTTGTGTACCACCGGATTGAAGCATGGTTAGGTGAGAAAATTCGAGTGTTGGTGAGGAGCTTTTGCTACTAACCTTGTTTGCTCATTTTGTAGGTACAAAGGAGTTATAAGAAAGTATGTCATCAATAGCCTTGGACACATGTGACTATGATATGGGAGATTATGATTGTAGATGGGGGCTATGGATGTGAGTATGATGGTGATTATGTAGGCTATGAATCAAGCCATGATCAAGAGCCGAATAAGAATGAGAGCTACTATTCCGGAGGAGAATATGAGAAAAATGGTGAACATAGCTCTTATGGTGAAGATGGAGAAGAAGAAGAACATTGTGATGGCTCCTATGGTGATGATGGAGCAAGTGAGAGACCTTACTCCCACTCCGAGAGTGAAGATGGTTCCTATGATAATGCCGGAACATATTACACTTCCTACTCCAAGGATGAAGGTGAGGTGACGTATAATACTCTCTTATATAAGAATTATGAGTAGCATGCCCCTAAGGCTTGTGAAGATTCATATTCTTTATCTTGTGGTAATCCTTACTGTCACACCCCAACCATAGGTGAGGCGGAGAAGTACCATATGAACACATGCCTTACAAGTAACCTATGATGAGAAAGTGAACTACTATGCAGATAGATTTACTAATGAGAAGCTACCTATACAACACATGTCGACTAGCTGAACCAATACATGTGACAAGTAAAATTATGAATACAAATGATATCTTTAAAATGTCTACAAAGCCTCTACTGGAATCCATGACTGTATAACTATCAAAATACGCATAGTAAAGAATCGGCAAAGCCCCGAATCAACCTGGAGCTCACCAACAACTACTGAGTGTCATGTGCTTCTATTGGGGAGATCTACTAGTTGAGTACCTGTACCTACAACATGAAATACAGTGTCCCCATTAAGGGACGTCAGTACAAAAAAATGTACTGAATATGTAAGGCATAATACAACCATATGTAAAATGAGAGCTCAAGTGAAACCAAATACAAATAGATAAGGATTAGAGACCACCTTTGCTTATACTTGTGGAATCGTATGTTACATTTTTTTTGTTTACTTTTCTGTGCGTTATAATCTTTATAAGGCATATGATACAAATGACCAGCTGATCAGTGGTAGAAGAGTATGACCCATGCTAGGCATTTTAACCCCTGAGATGCGGTCCTCATAAATATACAAATCAGGATCGACCCATGCTAGGCTTTTAGCCCCTGAGTTGCCACCCATAATAATATAAATTGGGATCGGCCCATGCTAGGTGCTGCCACCCTTAAGTATTAAAATTAGAATCGGCCCATGCTAGGTATTTTAACCCCTGAGCTGCCACCCATATTAATATATATTCATTTTACCTTGTCTCTTTAACCTTTGAGATTGTTCTTTTGATGTTCACAACTCTTTTGAGATTGTTGTTTTGGTGGTCATAGCGTTATTCAGCTTTGTGACAGTAAAACATAGTAGGAGAAATATGAATATGGACTTAAGATAATAACAATGACATGGGAAGCAATTGTGACAACAACGTAATACTTAGGAGCTTATATGACTCAATAAGCATTTTGACATCTCAAATTGAAGCATTTATCAAGGGAAGACATTTAACATTCAGCCAAGAGATATGAACTCTATATGACAGCCAAATACTTACTAACTAATATAAAATACAAGGTATACATGAATGTGGAACCAAGGAAGCATATGGGCATATTCAACTTAGGGACGGATACATATTCCAAGTACTTACATATACAATGTAGTAGGGATCTTGTGAGGTAACATTATAGTCTAACACAATGGGAGTGATTACCAATAAAGGGAACATATCAACACATGAAAAGATGACTTATATGATGGAGTATATAATTGAAGCAAGTTGGCAAGATATGGGCAGATTGTATATCCAACATATAAACATACGTACCATGTGTAATCTAGGATCATTTTGATTTATATAAGAGGAATACGTGCCAAGGGTTAGCACTTTGACATGAAACAAGTTTAAACCTTGCATGCTGACACTTGGTAGAGTAAGCACGTACATCTAGTAATAAACTCATATTAGAGTACTCACTTTAACGCTCTAGAGTGTAGGAATGAGATAATTAGCTATATTGGTGATCTTATACTGCCACTTTGGATGAGTCACTACCAAGGGCACTTAGAAAGCTTACTTCGTAATACAAGTGTTGGACTCATGCCAAAGAAATAGGAAATCGAATAGCCTTACATACCTTGCTGCACAACTTTGGATATTACAACCGTCTTCCTTTCAGATTATTTATCTACAAGGAGTAAATAATAAAACTAGCATTAGTAGCTGATCAACAAGTTTGGGCTACTTGATCAAGACCAAAACAGTAATAGGCAGTAAATCTATAATTGATCCCATCAAGGGTATTCTTCCCACCCATTCTCCTCTAATTTTTTTATATACTATGTACCTTCTTATAAGGTCCTCCGAAACTCCTTGGGCTTCATCATGTTTGGAAAATAGTATACAAAGGGATGGCAGGAAGTAAGCTCATGCAACACTCAATTAAATGGTGTATATCTACACTTTCAATGTTCTATCCTCTAACCAGTTCCCATGATCCAGCCACACCCCCTTATTTTACGATACACAAAACAGTCCCTATGCATCACAATGTGGAAATAGAAATATAAACTCATGACTTCCGATCAACATCCCGTGAGTTCCAACTAACATTACATTTAAGATTCTCAAAACGAGCTCACAATCAAAATTTAAGGGGACTCCACTCCATGGCTGTCACAACAAGCACATCCTTCCTGAACATTTACCAAGCTCACACCATATATAGGCAACACTCCTCAGTTCATTAACACATAAAAACTTTCACAAATAATGCAAGAACAAGAGAGGGATGAAAATTTCCATAGCTTACCTTGCTGGACAGAAACCTCACTTGCTAAGAATTGGACTCTTCAAGGTTTAGGTTGTCCTCTCCCCTTTACCTTGATGTTAACTCAGATTATTCACTTGAATTCCTTAATATGGGAGATGTTCTACCAACTTGTACTTTAAAAACAAAGGGTTTGCTTCAGATTTTAATGGTGAAGCTATAGACCAGAACTCTTGGAGTTTCTATGGCT
>JAJONR010003140.1:0-21760 GCA_029582245.1 Solanum etuberosum | reverse complement strand
TTATTCTTTTATTCGTCAGGATATTCTAAGGTCATTGGTGGCAGTCCAAAAAAAATTGAGGCGTTTTGTGTGTTGTTTATATATTTTTCTTGATTTTTCCGCCATTTTGGGGTATTTACGTAATATTCTACCATTTTGGGACATTTACGAAAAGTAAAGTTTTGTTCTTTTATTCGTCACAATATTCTAAGGTCATTGGTGCAAGTAAAAAAAAATTTGAGGCGTTTTATTATTGTTTATGTATTTTTCTTGAATTTTCGTTCATTTTAGGGAATTTACGTTATATTCGGCCATTTTCGGACTGTTACGAAAAGAAGTAAAGTTTTGCTCTTTTATTCGTCACGATTTTCTAACGTCAATGGTGCAAGTCAAAAAAAATTTGAGACGGTTTTTTTATTGTTTGTGTCATTTTCTTGATTTTTCAGCCATTTTGGGGGATTTACGTAATATTCAAAAAATTTCAGACATTTACGAAAAGAAGTAAAGTTTTGTTCTTTTATTCGTCACGATATTCTAAGGTCATTGGTGCAAGTCAAAAAAAAATTGAGGCATTTTCTTATTGTTTATGTATTTTTCTTGAATTTTCGGTCATTTTGGGGAATTTACGTTATATTCGGCCATTTTCGGACAGTTACGAAAAGTAATAAAGTTTTGTTCTTTTATTCGTCAAGATATTCTAGGCTCATTAGTGCAAGTTGAAATTTTTTTGAGGCGTTTTTTGTATTGGTTATGTATTTTTCTTGATTTTTCGGCAATTTTGTGGAATTTACGTAATATTCGTCCATTTTCAGACACTTATGAAAAGAGGTAAAGTTTTTTTCTTTTATTCATCACTAAGTTCATTGGTGCAAGTTGAATTTTTGTTGAGACGTTTTTGTATTGTTTATATTTTTTTTGATTTTCTGCCATTTTGGGGCATTTACGTAATATTCGGCCATTTTCGAACAGTTACGAAAAGAAGTAAAGTTCTATTCTTTTATTCGTCACAATATTATAAGGTCATTGGTGCATTTTGAAAAATTTTTGAGGCTTTTTTTGTATTGTTTATGTATTATTCTTGATTTTTTGGCCATTTTCGGGTATTTACGTATTATTCGGCCATTTTCAGACAGTTACGAAAAGAAGTAAAGTTATGTTGTTTAATTCGTCATGATATTCTAAGGTCATTGGTGCAAGTCAAACTTTATTTGAGGCATTTTTTGTATTGTTTATGTATTTTTCTTGATTTTTTGGCCATTTTGGGGAATTTACGTAATATTCGGCCATTTTCGGACAGTTACGAAAAGAAGTAAAGTTTTTTTCATTTATTCGTCACGATATTCTTAGGTCATTCGTGCAAGTCGAAATTTTTTTGAGGAGTTTTTTGTATTATTTATGCATTTTTCTGGATTTTTTGGTCATTTTGGGGGATTTACGTTATATTTTGTCATTTTCGGATAGTTACGAAAAAAAGTAAAGTTTTGTTCTTTTATTCGTCACAATATTCTAGGTCATTGGTGCAAGTTAAAAAAAAATTTGAGCCGTTTTTTTTAGTGTTTATGTATTTTTCTTGCTTTTTCGGCCATTTTGAGGAATTTACGTAATATTCGGCCATTTTCGGACAGTTACGAAAAGTAATAAAGTTTTGTTCTTTTATTCGTCACGATATTCTAAGGTCATTAATGCAAGTCAAAAAAAATTGAGGCGTTTTTTGTATTATTTATGTATTTTTTTGATTTTTCGGCCATTTTCGGACGGTTACGAAAAGATGTAAATTATTGTTCTTTTATTCGTCACGATATTCTAAGGTCATTGGTGCACGTCAAAAAAAAATTGAGGCGTTGTTGTATTGTTTATGTATTTTTCTTGATTTTTCGGCCATTTTGTGGCATTTACGTTATATTCAGCCATTATCGGACAATTACGAAAAGAAATAAAGATTTATTCTTTTATTCCTTACGATATTGTAAGGTCATAGGTTCAAGTCAAAAAAATTTTGAGGCGGGTTTTGTATTGTTTATGTATTTTTCTTGATTTTCGGCCATTTTGGGGCGTTTACATAATATTCGGCCATTTTCAGATAGTTACGAAAAGAAGTAAAGTTTGTTCTTTTATTCGTCAAGATATTCTAAGGTCATTGGTGCAAGTCGAAATTTTTTTGCGGCATTTTTTGTATTTTTTATGTATTTTTCTTGATTTTTCGATAATTTTGGCATTTACGTAATATTCGTCCATTTTCAGACACTTATAAAAAGAGGTAAAATTTTGTTATTTTATTCATCACTAAGGTCATTGGTTCAAGTCGAAATTTTTTTGAGACGTTTTTGTATTGTTTATGTATTTTTCTTGATTTTTCGGCCATTTTGGGGAATTTACATAATATTCGACCATTTTCGGATAGTTACGAAAAGAAGTAAAGTTTTATTCTTTTATTCGACACGATATTCTAAGGTCATTGGTGCAAGTCGAAAAAATATTGAGGCATTTTTTGTATTGTTTATGTATTATTCTTGATATTTCGGGCATTTTTGGGTATTTACATAATATTCGGCCATTTTCAGACAGTTACGAAAAGAAGTAATTTTTTGTTCTTTTATTCGACACGATATTCTAAGGTCATTGGTGCAAGTCGAAATTTTTTTGAGGCATTTTTTTGTATTGTTTATGTATTTTTCTTGATTTTTCGGCCATTTTGGGGCATTTACATAATATTCGGCCATTTTGGGACAATTACAAAAAGATGTAAAGTTTTATTCTTTTATTCGTCAGGATATTCTAAGGTCATTGGTGGCAGTCCAAAAAAAATTGAGGCGTTTTGTGTGTTGTTTATATATTTTTCTTGATTTTTCCGCCATTTTGGGGGATTTACGTAATATTCGGCCATTTTGGGATATTTACGAAAAGAAGTAAAGTTTTGTTCTTTTATTCGTCACGATATTCTAAGGTCATTGGTGCAAGTAAAAAAAAATTGAGGCGTTTTATTATTGTTTATGTATTTTTCTTGAATTTTCGTTCATTTTAGGGAATTTACGTTATATTCGGCCATTTTCGGACTGTTACGAAAAGAAGTAAAGTTTTGCTCTTTTATTCGTGACAATTTTCTAACGTCAATGGTGCAAGTCGAAATTTTTTTGAGACGTTTTTGTATTGTTTGTGTCTTTTTCTTGATTATTCTGCCATTTTCGGATTGTTACGAAAAAAAGTGAAGTTTTATTCTTTTATTCATCACGATATTCTAAGGTCATTGGTGTAAGTCAAAAAATATTTGAGGCGTTTTATGTATTGTTTATGTATTTTTCTTTATTTTTCGGTCATTTTTGGATATTTACGTAATATTCGGTTATTTTCGAACAGTTAACAAAAGAAGTAAAGTTTTGTTCTTTTATTGGTCACGATATTCTAAGGTCATTGGTGCAAGTCAAAAAAAAATTTGAGCCGTTTTTTGTAGTGTTTATGTATCTTTCTTGCTTTTTCGACCATTTTGAGGAATTTACGGAATATTCGGCCATTTTCGGATAGTTACGAAAAGTAATAAAGTTTTGTTCTTTTATTCGTCACGATTTTTTAAGGTAATTAGTGCAAGTCAAAAATAAATTGAGGCGTTTTTTGTATTATATATGTTTTTTTTTTTTTTTTCGGCCATTTTCTGGCATTTACGTAATATTCGGCCATTTTGGGACTGTTATGAAAAGAAGTAAAGTTTTATTCTTTTATTCGTCACGATATTCGAAGGGGATTCGTGCAAGTCGAAATTTTTTTGAGGCGTTTTTTGTATTGTTTATGTATTTTTCTTGATTTTTCGACCATTTTCGGGAATTTACGTTAAATTCGGCCATTTTCGGACAGTTACGAAAAGAAGTAAAGTTTTGTTCTTTTATTCATTACGATATTCTAAGGTCATTGGTTGAAGTCAAAAAAATTTTGAGGCATTTTTTTTTATGTTTATGTATTTTTCTTGATTTTCGGTCATTTACGTAATATTCGGTAATTTTCGGACAGTTACGAAAAAAAGGAAAGTTCTGTTCTGTTGTTCGTCACGATATTTTAAGGTCATTGGTGCAAGTCAAAAAAAAATTGAGTCGTCTTTTGTATTGTTTATGTCTTTTTCTAGATTTTTTGGCCATTTAGGTAATATTCGGTCATATTCGGACACTAACGAAAGGAAGTAAAGTTTTTTTCTTTTATTCGTCACGATATTCGAAGGTCATTGGTGCAAATCAAAGTTTTTTTGAGGCGTTTTTTGTATTGTTTATGTAATTTCTTTATTTTTCTACCATTTTGGGGAATTTACGTAATATTCGGCCATTTTCGGACAGTTACGAAAAGATGTAAAATTTTGTTCTTTTATTCGTCACGATATAATAAGGTTCTTGGTGCAAGTCCAAAAAATTTTGGGGTGTTTTTTGTGATGTTTATATATTTTTCTTGATTTTTAGTCCATTTTTGGGAATTTACGTAATATTCAGCCATTTTCGGACAGTTACGAAAAGAAGTAAATATTTTCTATTTTATTCGTCACGATATTCAAAGGTCATTGGTGCAAGTCGAAATTTTTTTCAGACGTTTTTTGTATTGTTTATGTATTTTTTTTCTTAATTTTTCAGACATTTTGGATAATTTACTTAATAATCGGCCATTTTCGGACAGTTACGAAAAGAAGTAAAGTTTTGTTGTTTTATTCGTCACGATATTCTAAGGTCATTGTTGCAAGTCAAAAAAATTTGAGGCATTTTTTGTATTTTTCTTTATTTTTATGCCATTTTGGTTTTTTTACGTAATATTCGGCCATTTTGGGACAGTTACGAAAACAGTAAAGTTTTGTTTTTTTATTCTTCACGATATTCTATGGTCATTGGGTCAAGTCAAAAAAATTTTGAGGCGTAATTGTATTGTTTGTGTATTTTTTAAATTTTTCGGCCATTTTGGGGTATTACGTAATATTCTGCCATTTTCAGACAGTTACGAAAAGAAATAATTTTTTTTATTCGTAACGATATTCTAAGGTCATTGGTGCAAGTCAAAAACAAATTGACATGTTTTTTGTGATGTTTATGTATATTTCTTGATTTTTCATCCATTTTGGGGCATTTACGTAATTTTCGGCCACTTTCGGACGGTTACGAAAAGAAGTAAAGTTTTGTTCTTTTATTCGTCACAATATTTTAAGTTCATTGGTGCATGTCGAAATTTTTTTGAGGCATTTTTTGTATTGTCTATGTATTTTTCATGATTTTTTGGCTATTTTCGGGCATTTATGTAATATTCGGCAATTTTCAGACAGTTACAAAAAGAAGTAAAGTTTTGTTCTTTTATTCGTCAGGATATTCTTAGGGCATTGGTGCAAGTCAAAAAAAAATTGAGGTGTTTTTTGTATTGGTTATGTATTTTTCTTGATTTTTAGCTATTTTTAGGCATTTACGGAATATTCGGCCATATTTCGGACAATTATGAAAAGAAGTAAATTTTTGTTCTTTTATTCGTCATGATATTCTAAGATCATTGCTGCAAGTCAAAAGAATTTTTAGGCATTTTTTGTATTGTTTGTGTATTTTTTTATTTTTCAGCCATTTTTGGGCAATTACGTAATATTCGGCCATTTTTTGATTGTTACGAAAAGAAGTAAAGTTTTGTTCTTTTATTCGTCACGATATTCTAATGTCATTGGTGCAAGTCGAAATTTTTTTGAGGCTTTTTTTGTATTATTTATGTATTTTTCTTGATTTTTCGGCCAATTTGGGCATTTACGTAATATTCGGTCATTTTCGGATAGTTACGAAAAGAAGTTAATTTTTGTTCTTTTATTCGTCACTATATTCTAATGTCATTGGTGCAAGTCAAAAGAATTTTGAGGCATTTTTTGTATTGTATATGTATTTTTCTTGATTTTTCGGGCATTTTAGGGGTATTTACGTAATATTCGGCCATTTTGGGGTATTTACGTAATATTTGGCCATTTTCTAATAGTTACAAAAAGATGTTAAGTTTTTTCTTTTATACGTCACATTATTCTTAGGTCATTGGTGGAAGTCGAAAATTCTTTGAGGCATTTTTTGTATTGTTTATGTATTTATGTTGATTTTTCGATCATTTTGGGGAATTTAGGTAGTATTCGGCCATTTTCGGACAGTTACCCAGAGAAGTAAGGTTTTGTTCTTTCATTTCTCACGATATTCTAAGGTCATTGGTGTAGGTCTAAATTTTTTTTGAGGCGTTTTTTATATCGTTTATGTATTTTTATTGATTTTTCAGACATTTTGGGGCATTTAAGTAATATTCGGCTATTTTCAGACAGTTACGAAAAGTAGTAAAGTTTTGTTCTTTTATTCGTCATGATATTCTAAGTCCATTGCTTCAAGTCAAAACTTTTTTGAGGCATTTTTTGTATTTTTATGTATTTTTCTTGATTTTTCGGCCATTTTGGGGGTATTTACGTAATATTCGGCCATTTTTGGACAGTTACGAAACAAAGTAAAGTTTTGTTCTTTTATTCGTCACGATATTCTAAGGTCATTAGTGCAAGTCAAAAAAAAATTGAGGCATTTTTTGTATTGTTTATGTATTTTTATTGATATTTCAGCCATTTTGGGGTATTTTCGTAATATTCAGCCATTTTCGGACAGTTACGAAAAGAAGAAAAGTTTTGTTCTTTTATTCTTCAGGATATTCTAAGGTTATCGGTGCAAGTCGAAATTTTTTTGAGGCGTTTTTTGTATTGTTTTATGTATTTTTCGTCCATTTTGGGGCATTTACGTAATAGTCGGTCATTTTCGAATAGGTAATATTCGGTCATTTTCAAACAGGTACGATAGTCTAAGGTCATTGGTGCATGTCGAAATTTTTGTGAAGCATTTTTTGTATTGTTTATGTATTTTTCTTGATTTTTCGGCCCTAATGAGACATTTAGGTAATATTCGGCCATTTTTGGACAGTTACGAAAACAAGTAAAGTTTGGTTTCTTTATTAGTGACGATATTCTAAGGTCATTAGTGCAAGTCGAAATTTTTTGAGGTATTTTTTGTATTGTTTATATATTTTTCTTGATTTTTCGGCCATTTTGGGGTATTTACGTAATATTCGACGATTTTCGGACAGTTACGAAAAGAAGAAATGTTTTCTTTTATTTGTCATGATATTCTAAAGTCATTGGTGCAAGTCAAAATTTTTATATGGCGTTTTTTGTATTGTTTATGTATTTTTCAGCCATTTTGGGGAAAATTACGTAATATTCGGCCATTTTCGGACAGTTACTAAAATAAGTAAAGTTTTGTTCTTTTATTTGTCAAGATATTCAAAGGTCATTGGTTCAAGTCAAAATTTTTTTGAGGCGTTTTTTGTATTGTTTATGTTTTTTTCTTGATTTTTCGGCCATTTTTGGGAATTTACGTAATATTCGGCCATTTACGGACAGTAACGAAAGGAAGTAAAGTTTTGTTCTTTTATTCGTCACGATATTCTAAGGTCATTGGTGCAAATTGAAGATTTTTTGAGGCGTTTTTTGTATTGTTTATGTAATTTTCTTTATTTTTCTGCCATTTTGGGGAATTTACATAATATTCGGCCATTTTCGAACAGTTACGAAAAGAATAAAGTTTGGTTCTTTTATTCGTCACGATATTATAAGGTCCTTGGTGCAAGTCCAAAAAATTGAGGTGTTTTTTGTGATGTTTATATATTTTTCTTGATTTTTAGTCCATTTTGGGCATTTACGTAATTTTCAGCCATTTTCGGACTATTACGAAAAGAAGTAAAGTGATTCGTCACGATATTCTAAGGTCATTGGTGCAAGTCTAAAAAATTTCGAGGCATTTTTTGTATAGATTATGTATTTTTCAGCCATTTGGGGGAAATTTACGTAATATTCTTCAATTTTCGGACAATTACTAAAAGAAGTATTTTGTTATTTTATTCTTCAAGATATTCTAAGGTCATTGGTTCAAGTTGAATTTTTTTTGAGGCGTTTTTTGTATTGTTTATGTATTTTTCTTGATTTTTTGGCCATTTTGGGGAATTTACGTAATATTCGGCCATTTTTGAACAGTTACGAAAATAAGTAAAGTTTTGTTCTTTTATTCGTCACGATATTCTAAGGTAATTGGTGCAAGTCGAATTCTTTTTGAGGCATTTTTTGTATTGTTTATGTATTTATCTTGATTTTTTGGCCATTTTGGGGAATTTACGTAATAATCGGCCATTTTCTGACAGTTACCAAAAGAAAGGTTTTGTTCTTTTATTTGTCACGATATTCTATGGTCATTGGTGCAGGTCTAAATTTTTTTGAGTCATTTTTTGTATCGTTTATGTATTTTTCTTGATTTTTCGGCCATTTTGGAGCATTTAAGTAATATTCGGTTATTTTAGGCAGTTACGAAAAGTAGTAAAGTTTTATTCTTTTATTCTTCACGATATTCTAAGGCCATTGGTGCAAGTGGAAACTTTTTTGAGGCATTTTTTGTATTTTTTATGTATTTTTCTTGATATTCGGCCATTTTTGGGGTATTTACGTAATATTCTGCCATTTTCGGATAATTACGAAAAGAAGTAAAGATTTAGTCTTTTATTCGTCATGATATTCTAAGGTCATTAGTGCAAGTCGAAATTTTTTTGAGGCATTTTTTGTATTGTTTATGTATTTTTCTTTATTTTTCACGCATTTTGGGGAATTTTCGTAATATTCGGCCATTTTCGGACAGTTACGAAAAGAAGAAAAGTTTTGTTCTTTTATTCGTCAAGATATTCTAAGGTAATTGGTGCAAGTCGAAATTTTTTTGAGGCCTTTTTTGTATTGTTTATGTATTTTTCTTTATTTTTTCGTCCATTTTGGGCATTTACGTAATATTCAGCCATTTTCGAACGGGTACGAAAAGAAGTAAAGTTTTATCCTTTTGTTAGTCACGATATTCTAAGGTCATTGCTGCAGATCGAATTTTTTTTGAAGCATTTTGTATATTGTTTGTGTATTTTTCTTGATTTTTTCGGCCCTTAAGAGCCATTTAGGTAATATTTGACCATTTTCGGACAGTTACGAAAAGAAATAAAGTTTTGTTCCTTTATTTGTGACGATATTCTAAGGTTATCAGTGCAAGTCGAAATTTTTTTGAGGTATTTTTTATATTGTTTATGTATTTTTCTTGATTTTTCGGCAGTTTTGGGTAGTTACGTAATATTCGGCCATTTTCAGAAAGTTACGAAAAAGAAGTAAAGCTTTGTTCTTTTATTCATCACGATATTCTATGGTCATTGGTGCAAGTCGAAATTTTTTTGGGGCGTTTTTTGTATTGTTTTTGTATTTTTCTTTATTTTTCAGCCATTATAAGGCATTTACGTAATATTCGTCCATTTTCTGACAGTTACGGAAAGAACTAAAGTACTGTTCTTTTATTCGTCACGATATTCTAAGGTCATTGGTGCAAGTCAAAAAAAATTTGAGGCGTTTTTTGTATTGTTTATATTTTTTTTTTGATTTTTTATCCATTTTGGGCATTTATGTAATATTTGGACAGTTATGAAAAGAACTAAAGTTTTGTTCTTCTATTCGTCACGATATTCTAATGTCATTGGTGCAAGTCAAAAAAAATTTGAGGCGTTTTGTTTGTATTGTTTATGTATTTTTCTTGATTATTCGGCCATCTTAGGGATTTACGTAATATTCGGCCATTTCCGGACAGTTAGGAAAATAAGTAAAGTTTTATTCTTTTTTTCATCGCGATATTCTAAGGTCATTGGTGCAAGTCGAAATTTTTTTTAGGGATTTTTTTATTGTTATGTATTTTTCTTTATTTTTCGTCCATTTTTGGGCACTTACGTAATATTCAACTATTTTCGGACAGTTACGAAAAGAAGTAAAGTTTTGTTCTTTTATTACTCACGATATTCTAAGGTCATTAGTGCAAGTTAAAAAAAATTTAAGGCTTTTTATTGTATTGTTTATGTATTTTTCTTTACTTTTCGGCCATTTTGCGGCACTTACGTAATATTCAGCCATTTTTGGACAGTTACGAAAAGAATTAAAGTTTGGTTATTTTATTCGTCACGATATTCTAAGGTCATTAGTGCAAGTCAAATAAAATTTGTGGCATTTTTAGTATTGTTTATGTATTTTTCTTGATTTTCCGGCCATTTTGGGCAATTTAGGTAATATTGGGCCATTTTCCGACAGTTACAAAAAGAAGTAAAGTTTCGTTCTTTTATTCATCACGATATTCTAAGGTCATTGGTGCAAGTTAAAATTTTTATGAGCTGTTTTTTGTATTGTTTATGTATTTTTCTTGATTTTTCAGCCATTTTGAGGCATTTACGTAATATTCGGCCATTTTCAGACAGTTACGAAAAGAAATAAAAGTTTTGTTCTTTTATTCGTCACGATATTCTAAGGTCATTGGTGCAAGTCGAAATTTTTTTGTGGCGTTTTTTTGTATTGTTTATGTATTTTTCTTGATTTTTCAGTCATTTTGGGGAATTTACGTAATATTCGGCCATTTTCGGACAGTTACGAATGAAAGTAAAGTTTTGTTCTTTTATTCGTCACGATATTCTAAATTCATTGGTGCAAGTCAAAAAAATTTAAGGTGTTTTTTGTACTGTTTATGTATTTTTTTCCGGACATTTTAAGGTATTTACGTAATATTCTGTCATTTTCGGACAGTTACAAAAAGAAGTAAAATTTTGTTCTTTTATTCGTCACGATATTCTAAGGTCATTGGAGCAAGTCAAAAAAAAATTGAGACGTTTTTTGTTTTGTTTATGTATTTTTCTTGATTTTTCGCCATTTTGGGTATTTACGTAATATTCAGACAGTTATGAAAAGAATTAAAGTTTTATTCATTAATTCGTCACAATATTCTAAGGTAATTGGTGCAAGTCGAAATTTTTTTGAGGCATTTTTTGTATTTATAATGTATTTTTCTTGACTTTTCGGCCATTTTGGAGCATGTATATAATATTTGGTCATTTTCGGACTGTTACGAAAAGAAGTAAAGTTTTGTTCTTTTATTCGTCACGATATTCTAAGGTCATTGGTGCAAGTCCAAAAAAAAATTGAGGCATTTTTTTGTATTGTTTATGTATTTTTCTTGATTTTTCGACCATTTTGGGGAATTTACGTAATATTTGGTCATTTTCGGACATTTACGAAAAGAAGTAATGTTTTGTTCTTTTATTCGTCACGATATTCTAAGGTTATTGGTGCAAGTGAAAAAAAATTCAAAGCGTTTTTTGTTGTGTTTATCTATTTTTCTTGATTTTTCAGCCATTTTAGGGAATTTACGCAATATTCGGCATTTTTGGACAGTACCGAAAAGAAGTAAAGTTTTGTTCTTTTATTCTTCACGATATTCTAAGGTCAATGGTGCAAGTGGAAATGTTTTGAGGCGTATTTTGTATTGTTTATGTATTTTTCTTGATTTTTCGACAATTTGGGGCATTTACGTAATATTCAGCCATTTTCGGACAGTTACGAAAAGAAGTTAAGTTTAGTTCTTTGATTCGTCACGATATTCTAAGGTCATTGGAGCAAGTCGAAATCTTTTTGAGGCATTTTTTGTATTGTTTATGTATTTTTCTTGATTTTTCGTCCATTTTGGGGCATTTACGTAATATTCGGCCATTAACGGACAGTTACGAAAAGAAATAAAGCTTTTTTATTTTATTATTCACGATATTCTAAGGTTATTGGTGCAATTAGAAATATTTTGAGGCGTTTTTTTATATTGGTTATGTATTTTTCTTGAGTTTTTGGCTATTAGGGGTATTTACGTAATATTTGGCCATTTTCAGAAAGTACCGAAAAGAAGTAAAGTTTTGGTCTTTTATTCGTCACGATATTTTAAGGTCATTGGTGCAAGTCAAAAAAATTTTGAGGCGTTTTTTATATTGTTTATGTATTTTCTTAATTTTTCGGCCATTTATGGGCATTTATGTAATATTCGGCCATTTTCAGACAGTTACGAAATTAAGTAAAGATTTTTTCTTTTAATCGTCACAATATTCTAAGGTCATTGGTGCAAGTCGAAATTTTTTTGAGGCGTTTTTTGTATTGTTTATGTATTTTCTATATTTTTCGGCCATTTATGGGTATTTATGTAATATTCGGCCATTTTCCGACAGTTACGAACAGAATTAAAGTTTTGTTCTTTTATTCGTCACGATATTCTAAGGTTATTTGTGCGAGTCAAAATTTCTTTGAGGCGTTTTTTGTATTGTTTATGTATATTTCTTGATTTTTTGACCATTTTGGGCATTTACGTAATATTCAGCCATTTTAGGACTGTTAGAAAAAGAAGTAAAGTTTTGTTCTTTTACTCGTCATGATATTCTAAGGTCATTGGTGCAAGTAGAAATTTTTTTGAGGCGTTTTTTGTATTGTTTATGTATTTTTCTTGATTTTTCGGCCATTTTGGAGAATTTACGTTATATTCCTCCATTTTCGGACTGTTACGAAAAGAAGTAAACTTTTGTTATTTTATTCCTCACGATATTCTAAGGTCATTGGTGCAAGTCGAATTTTGTTTGAGGCATTTCTTGTATTGATTATGTATTTTTCTTGATTTTTCCTCCATTTTGGGGAATTTACGGAATATTCAGCTATTTTCGGACAGTTACGAAAAGAAGTAAAGTTTTGTTCTTTTATTCGTCACGATATTCTAAGTTAATTGGTGCAAGTCAAAAAAAAAAATTGAGGCATTTTTTTGTATTGTTTAAGCATTTTTCTTGATTTTTTGGTCATTTTGGGGAATTTACGTAATATTCGGCAATTTTCGGACAATTACAAAAATAAGTAAATTTTTTTTTATTCATCACGATATTCTAAGGTCAGTGGAGAATGTCAAAAAATAAATTCGGCGTTGTTTGTATTGTTTATGTATTTTCTTTGATTTTTCTGCCATTTTAGGGAATTTACATAATATTCGGCGATATTCGGACAGTTACAAAAAGAAGTATAGGTTTGTTCTTTTATTCGTCATGATATTCTAAGGTAATTGGTGCAAGTCCAAATTTTTTTGAGGCATTTTTCTTGATTTTTCGGCCATATTGGGGCATTTACGTAATATTCGTTAATTTTCAGACAGTTACGAAAAGAATTAAAGTTTTGTTATTTTATTCGTCACTATTTTCTAAGGTCATTAGGGCGAGTCGAATTTTTTTTGAGTCATTTTTTGTATTGTTTAAGTATTTTTCTTGATTTTTCAGCCATTTTGGGTCATTTACGTAATATTTTGCCACTTTCTGACAGTTACTAAAAGAAGTTAAGTTTTGTTCTTGTATTCGTCACGATATTCTAAGGTCATTGGCGCAAGACGAAATTTTTTTGAGGCTTTTTTTGTATTGTTTATGTATTTTTCTTGATTTTTCGGCCATTTTAGCGCACTTACGTAATATTCGGCCATTTTCGAACAGTTATGAAAAGAAGTAATGTTTTGTTCTTTTATTCGTCACGATATTCTAAGGTCATTGGTGCAAGTCAAATTTTTTTTGAGGCGTTTATTGTAATGTTTATGTATTTTTCTTGATTTTCGGCCATTTTGGGGCATTTACGTAATATTTGGCCATTTTCGGACAGTTCGAAATGAAGTAAAGTTTTTTTCTTTTATTCGTTATGATATTCTAAGGTCATTGGCGCAAGTCAAAATTTTTTTAGGCGTTTTTTGTATTGTTTATGTATTTTTCTGCCATTTTGGGTCATTTTCGCACAGTTACGAAAAGAAGTTAAACTTTGTTCTTTTATTCATCACGATATTCTAAGGTCATTGGGGAAAGTCAAATTTTTTTTGAGGCGTTTTTTGTATTGTTTATATATTTTTCTGCCATTTTGGGGTATTTACGTTATATTTGGCCACTTTCGGACAGTTACTAAAAGAAGTAAAGTTTTGTTCTTGTATTCGTCAAGATATTCTAAGGTCATTGGTGCAAGACGAAATTTTTTTGAGGCTTTTTTTGTATTTTTTATGTATTTTTCTTGTTTTTTTTATCCATTTTGGCGCACTTACGTACTATTCGGCCATTTTCGAACAGTTACGAAAAGAAGTAATGTTTTGTTCTTTTATTCGCCACGATATTCTAAGGTCATTAGTGCAAGTCAAAAAAATTTTGAGGCGTTTATTGTAATGTTTATGTATTTTTCTTGATTTTCGGCCATTTTGGGGGATTTACGTAATATTTGGCCATTTTCGGACAGTTATGAAAAGAATTATAGTTTTGTTCTTTTATTCGTCACGATATTCTAAGGTCATTGGTGCAAGTTGAAATTTTTTTGAGGCGTTTCTTGTATTGGTCATGTATTTTTTTTTATTTTTTGGCCAATTTGGGGCATTTCCGTAATATACGGCTATTTTCGGACAGTTACGAAAAGAAGTAAAGTTTGTTCTTTTATTCGTCAAGATATACTAAGGTCATTGATGAAAGTCGAAATTTTTTGGAAGGTTTTTTTTATTGTTTATGTATTTTTTTTTATATTTCGGTCATTTTGGGTATTTACGTAATATTCGGCCATTTTCGGACATTTATGAAAAGACGTCAAGTTTTGTTATTTTATCCGTAACAATATTCTAAGGTCATTCGTGCAAGTCGAAATTTTTTTGAGGCTTTTTTTGTTGTTTATATATTTTTCTTGATTTTTCGGCCATTTTGGGGTATTTATATAATATTCGGTCATTTTCAGACAGTTACGAAAAGAAGTAAAGTTATGTTCTTTTATTCGTCACGATATTCTAAGGTCATTGGTGCAAATAAAAATTTTTTAGAGGCGTTTTTTGTATTGTTTATGTATTTTTCTTGATTTTTCGGTCATTTTGGGGTATTTACGTAATATTCGGCCATTTTCAGACAATTACGAAAAGAAGTAAAGTTTTGTTGTCTTTTATTCGTCACGATATTGTAAGGTCATTGGTGCAAATTGAAATTTTTTTGAGGCATTTTTTGTATTGTTTTAGTATTTTTCTTGATTTTTCGGCCATTTTGGGGAATTTACGTAATATTTGTCCATTTTCTGACTGTTTCGAAAAGAAATAAAGTGTTGTTCTTTTATTCGTCATGATATTCTAAGGTCATTGGTGCAAGTCGAAATTTCTTTAAGGCGTTTTTTGTATTGTTTATGTATTTTTCTTGATTTTTCAAGCATTTTGAGGCATTTACGTAATATTCGTCCATTTTCTGACTTTTACGAATAAAAGTAAAGTTTTGTTGTTTTATTCGTCACGATATTCTAAGGTCATTGGTGAAAGTCGAATTTTTTTGAGGCATTTCTTGTATTGATTATATATTTTTCTTGATTTTTAACCCATTTTGGGCATTTACGTAATATTCAGCTATTTTCGGATAGTTACGAAAAGAAGCAAAGTTATGTTCTTTTATTCGTCACGATATTCTAATTTAATTGGTGCAAGTCAAAAAAAATACAATTGAGGCGTTTTTTTGTATTGTTTATGTATTTTTCTTGATTTTTTGGCCATTTTGGGGAATTTACGTAATGTTAGGCAATTTTCGGACAATTACGAAAATAAGTAAAAAAAATTCTTTTATTCATCACGATAGTCTAAGGTCATTGGAGAAAGTAAAAAAAAATCGGCATTGTTTGTATTGTTTATGTATTTTCCTTGATTTTTCGGCCATATTGGGACATTTACATAATGTTCGGCCATATTCGGACAGTTATGAAAAGACTTAAAGTTTTGTTCTTTTATTCGTCACGATATTCTAAGGTCATTTGTGCAAGTCGAAATTTTTTTTAGGCGTTTGTTGTTTGTTTTTGTATTTTTCTGCTATATTGGGGAATTTAAGTATTATTCCGCCATTTTCGGACAGTTACGAAAAGAAGTCATATGTTGTTCTTCTTTTCGTCACGATATTCTAAGGTCATTGGGGCAAGTCAAAAAAAAAATTGAAGCATTTTTTGTATTGTTTATTTATTATTCTTGATTTTTCGGTCATTTTGGGTCATTTACGTAATATTCTGCAACTTTCGGACAGTTACTAAAAGAAGTAAAGTTTTGTTCTTGTATTCGTCACGATATTCTAAGGTCATTGGTGCAAGATGAATTTTTTTTAAGGCTTTTATTGTATTGTTTATGTATTTTTTTGATTTTTCTGCCATTTTGGCGCACTAACGTAATATTCGGCCATTTTCGAACAGTTACGAAAAGAAGTAATGTTTTATTCTTTATTCGTCACGATATTCTAAGGTCTTTGGTGCAAGTCGAAATTTTTTTGAAGCATTTTTTGTATTGTTTATGTATTTTTCTTGATTTTTCGGCCATTTTGGAAAATTTACGTAATACTCGGCCATTTTCGGACAGTTATTTGCTCTTTTATTCGTCACGATATTCTAAGGTCATTGGTGCAAGTCGAAATTTTTTTGAAGCGTTTTTTCGATTGGTTATGTATTTTTCTTGATATTTTGGCCAATTTGGGGCATTTACGTAATATACGGCTATTTTAAGACAGTTACGAAAAGAAGTAAAGTTTGTTCTTTTATCCATCACGATATTCTAAGGTTATTCGTCCAAGTTGAAATTTTTTTTAAGGCGTTTTTTGTATTGTTTACGTATCTTTCTTAATTTTTCGGCCATTTTGGGGAATTTACGTAATATTCGGTAATTTTCGGACAGTTACGAAAAGCAGTAAAATTTTGTTCTTTTATTCGTCAAGATATTCTAAGGTATTGGTGCAAGTCGAATTTTTTTTGAAAGGTTTTTTTTAATGTTTATGTATTTTTCTTGATTTTTCGGCCATTTTGGGGGCATTTACGTAATATTCAGCCATTTCGGATAATTACGAAAAGACGTCAAGTTTTATTCTTTTATCCGTCACGATATTCTAAGGTCATTGGTGCAAGTCAAAAAAATTTTGAGGCGTTTTTTGTGTTGTTTATGTATTTTCTTGATTTTTCTGCCATTTTGGGAGATTTACGTAATATTCGGCCATTTTCGAACAGTTACGAAAATAAGTGAAGTTTTGTTCTTTTATTCCTAACGATATTCTAAGGTCATTGGTGTAAGTCAAAAAAAAAATTGAGGCATTTTTTGTATTGTTTATGTATTTTTCTTGATTTGTTTTTTCCATTTTGGGGAATTTACGTAATATTTGGCCACTTTCGGACAGTTACGAAAAGAAGTAACGTTTTGTTCTTTTAATCGTCACGATATTTTAAGATCATTGGTGCAAGTCGAAATTCTTTTGAGGTATTTTTTATATTGTTTATGTATTTTTTCTTGATTCTTCGGCCATTTTAGGGCATTTACGTAATATTCAGCCATTTTCGGACAGTAATGAAAAGAAGTAAAGTTTTGTACTTTAATTCGTCACGATATTCTAAGGCATTGCGCAAGTTGAAATCTTTTGAGGCATTTTTTGTATTATTTATGTATTTTTCTTGATTGTTCGGTCATTTTGTTGCATTTACGTAATATTTTGCCATTTTCGGACAGTTACGAAAAGAAGTAAAGATTTGTTCTTTTGATCGTCACGATATTCTAAGGTCATTGGTGCAAGTTGAAATTTTTTTAGGCATTGTTTGTATTGTATATGTATTTTTCTTAATTTTTCGGTCATTATAGGGCATTCACGTAATATTCGGCCGTTTTCGGACAATTACCAAAAAGAAGTAAAATTTTATTCTTTTATTCGTCACGATATTCTAATTTTTTGCTGCAAGTCAAAATTTTTTTGAGGTCATTTGTATAAGTCGAATTTTTTTGAGGCGTTTTGTGTATTGTTTATGTATTTTTCTTGATGTTTCGGCCATTTTGGGGAATTACGTAATATTCGTCCATTTTTGGACAGTTACGAAAAGAAGTAAAGTTTTGGTCTATTATTCATCTCGATATTCTAATGTCATTGGTGCAAGTCGAATGAGGCGTTTTTTGTATTGTTTATGTACTTTTCTTGATTTTTTGGCAATTTTGGGGCATTTATTTAATCTTCGGCTATTTTCGAACAGTTACGAAAAGAAGTAAAGTTTTGTTCTTATATTTGTCACGATATTCTAAGGTCATTGGTGCAAGTCAAAATTTTTATGAGGTTTTTTTTGTATTGATTATGTATTTTTCTTGATTTTTCGGCCATTTTGGGGGATATACATAATATTCTACAATTTTCGGACAATTAAGAAAATAAGTGAAGTTTTATTCTTTTATTCGTCACGATATTCTAAGGTCATTGGTGCAAGTCAAAATTTTTTGATGTTTTTTTTTTTATTGTTAATTTATTTTTTCTTGATTTTTCGGTCATTTTGGGGCAGTAAGGTAATATTCTTCCATTTTCGGCGAAAAGAAGGAAATATTTGTACTTTTATTCGTCACGATATTCTACGGTCATTGGTATGAGTCAATTTTTTTTTAGGTTCTTTTGTATTGTTTGTGTATTTTTCTTAATTTTTCGGCCATTTTGGGGAATTTATGTAATTTTCGGCCATTTTCGGACAGTTACCAAAAGAAGTAAAGTTTTGTTCTTTTATTCGTCACGATATTTTAAGGTTATTGGTGCAAGTCAAAAAAAATTTGAGGCGTTTTTTGTATTGTTTATGTATTTTTATTGATTTTTCGGCCCTTTTGGGGCATTTACGTAGTATTCGGCCATTTTCAGACAGTTACCAAAAGAAGTAAAAAGAAATTTCTTTTATTTTTCACGTTATTCTAAGGTCATTGGTGCAAGTCGAAAAAATTTGAGGCGTTTTTTGTATTGTTTATGTATTTTTCTTGATTTTTCGGCCATTTTGGGGCATATACGTATTATTCGGCAATTTTCGTACAGTTACGAAAAGAAGAAAAGTTTTGTTCTTTTATTCGTCACGATATTCTAAAGTAATTGGTGCAAGTCAAAATTTTATTGAGTTTGTTTTTTGTATTGTTTATATGTTTTTCTTGATTTTTCTGCCATTTTGGAGCATTAATGTAATATTCGACCATTTTCGAACAGTTACGAAAAGAAGTAAAGTTTTGTTCTTTTATTCATCACGATATTCTAAGGTCATTGGTGCAAGTCGAAATTTTTTTGAGGCATTTTTTGTATTGTTTATGTATTTTTCTTGATTTTCCGGCCATTTTAGGGCATTTACGTAATATTCGGCCATTTATGGACAGTTACGAAAAGAAGTAAAGTATTTTTGTTTTATTCATCACGATATTCTAATGTCATTGGGCCATTTTGGTGCATTTACGTAATATTCGGCCATTTTGGGACAATTACAAAAAGATGTAAAGTTTTGTTCTTTTATTCGTCATGATATTCTAAGGTCATTGGTGCAAGTCAAAAAAAAATTGAGGTGTTTTGTGTGTTGTTTATATATTTTTCTTGATTTTTCCGCCATTTTGGGGATTTACGTAATATTCGGCCATTTTGGGACATTTACGAAAAGAAGTAAAGTTTTTTTCTTTTATTCGTCACGATATTCTAAGGTCATTGGTGCAATTCAAAAAAAAATTGAGGCGGTTTTTTATTGTTTATGTATTTTTCTTGAATTTTCTGTCATTTTGGGGAATTTACGTTATATTCGGCCATTTTCGGACAGTTACGAAAAGAAGTAAAGTTTTGCTCGTTTATTCGTCACGATATTCTAACGTCAATGGTGCAAGTCGAAATTTTTTTGAGACGGTTTTTGTATTGTTTGTGTTGTTTTCTTGATTTTTCAGCCATTTTGGGCATTTACGTAATATTCGACCATTTTCAGACAGTTACGAAAAGAAGTAAAGTTTTGTCTTTTATTCGTCACGCTATTGTAAGGTCATTGGTGCAAGTCGAAAAAAAATTCAGGCTTTTTTTGTATTGTTTATGTATTTTTCTTGATTTTTCTCCATTTTAGGGCATTAACGTAATATTCGTCCACTTTCGGACACTTACGAAAAGAAGTAAGGTTTTGTTCTTTTATTCGTCATTAAGGTTATTGATGCAAGTCAAAAAAAAATTGAGGCGTTTTTTATTGTTTATGTATTTTTCTTGCTTTTTCGGTCATTTTTGAGAATTTACGTAAATTCCACCATTTTCGGACAGTTACGAAAAGTAATAAAGTATTGTTCTTTTATTCGTCACGATATTCTAAGGTCATTAGTGCAAGTCGAAATTTTTTTGAGGCGTTTTTTGTATTGTTTATGTATTTTTTTGATTTTTCGGCCATTTTCGGACGGTTACAAAAAGAAGTAAAGTTTTGTTCTTTTATCCGTCACGATATTCTAAGGTCATTGATGCCAGTTGAAATTTTTTTGAGGGGTTTTTTGTATTGTTTATGTATTTTTCTTTATTTTTCAGCCATTTTGGGGCATTTACGTTATATTTGGCCATTCTCTGACAGTCACGAAAATAAGTAAGTTTTATTCATCACGATATTCTAAGGTCATTGGTGCAAGTCGAAAAAAATTTTGAGCCTTTTTTTGTAGTGTTTATGTATTTTTCTTGATATTTCGGTCATTTTGGGGTATTTACGTAATATTCAACCATTTTGGGAAAATTACGTAAAGAAGTAATGTTTTGTTCTTATTTTTGTCACGAAAGTCTAAGGTCATTGGTGTAAGTCGGAAAAAAAATTGAGGCGTTTTTTGTATTGTTTATGTATTTTTCTTATTTTTTCGGCCATTTTGGGCATTTACGTTTTATTCGGCCATTTTCGGACAGTTACGAAAAGAAGTAAAGTTTTGTTCTTTTATTCGTTACGATAGTCTAAGGTCATTGGTGCAAGTCCAAAAAAAAATGAGGCATTTTTTGTATTTTTTTTTATATTTCATCCATTTTTGAGGCATTTACGTAATGTTCGGCCATTTTCGGACAGTTACGAAAAAAAGTAAAATTTTGTTCTTTTATTCGTCACAATATTCTAAGGTCATTGGTGCAAGCCAAAACTTTCATGAGGTGTTTTTTGTATTGTTTATGTATTTTTATTTTATTTTCGGCCATTTTGAGTCATTTACGTAATATTCGGTTATTTTCAGACAGTTACAAAAAGAAGTTAAGTTTTGTTCTTTTATTTGTCACGATATTCTAAGGTCATTGGGGCAAGTCAAAAAAAAATTAGGCGTTTTTTGTATGGTTTATGTATTTTTCTTAATTTTTTGGCCATTTTAGTGCATTTACTTAATATTCAGTCATTTTCGGACAGTTATCAATAGAAGTAAAGTTTTGTTCTTTTATTCGTCACGATATTCTAACGTCATTGATGCAAGTCGAAATTTTTTTGAGGCGTTTTTTGAATTGTTTATGTATTTTTTTTAATTTTTCTGCCATTTTGGGCATTTACGTAATATTCGGCCATTTTCGGACCGTTACGAAAAGAAGTAAATTATTTTTATTTTATTCGTGATGATATTCTAAGGTCATTGGTGCAAGTTAAAAAAAATTTGAGGCGTTTTTTGTATTGTTTATCTATTTTACTTGATTTTTCGGCCATTTTGGGACATTTACGTTATATTCGGCCATTTTCGGACAGTTACGAAAAGAAGTAAAGTTTTATTATATTATTCGTTACGATATTCTAAGGTCATTGGTTCTAGTTGAAATATTTTTGAGGTGGTTTTTGTATTGTTTATGTATTTTTCTTGATTTTTGACCATTTGGGGGAATTTACATAATATTCGGCCATTTTAAAATAGTTACGAAAAGAAGTAAAGTTTGTTCTTTTATTCGTCAAGATATTCTAAGGTCATTGGTGCAAGTCGAAATTTTTTTGAGGCGTTTTTTGTATTGTTTATGTATTTTTCTTGATTTTTCGGCAATTTTGGGGAATTTACGTAATATTCGTCCATTTTCAGACACTTGTGAAAAGAGGTAAAATTTTGTTCTTTTATTCATCACTAAGGTCATTGGT
>JAJONR010003139.1:0-22842 GCA_029582245.1 Solanum etuberosum | reverse complement strand
AAAAGAACAAAACTTAACTTCTTTTCGTAACTGTCCGAAATTGGCCGAATATTACGTAAATTCCCAAAATGGCCGAAAAATACATAAACAATACAAAACGCCTCAAATTGTTTTTGACTTGCACCAATGACTTTAGAATATTGTGACGAATAAAAGAACAAAATTTTACTTCTTTTCGTAATTGTTCGAAAATGGCCGAATATTACGTAAATCCCCCAAAATGGCCGAAAAATCAAGAAAAATACATTAAAATACAAAAAAACGCCTCAAAATAATTTCGACCTGCACCAATGACCTTATTATATCGTGAAGAATAAAAGAACAAAACTTAACTTCTTTTCGTAACTGTCCGAAATTGGCCGAATATTACGTAAATTCCCAAAATGGCCGAAAAATACATAAACAATACAAAACGCCTCAAATTGTTTTTGACTTGCACCAATGACTTTAGAATATTGTGACGAATAAAAGAACAAAATTTTACTTCTTTTCGTAATTGTTCGAAAATGGCCGAATATTACGTAAATCCCCCAAAATGGCCGAAAAATCAAGAAAAATATATTAAAATACAAAAAACGCCTCAAAATAATTTCGACTTACACCAATGACATTAATATATCGTGAAGAATAAAAGAACAAAACTTTTACTTCTTTTCGTAACTGTCCGAAATTGGCCGAATATTAGGTAAATGCCCCAAAATGGCCAAAAAATGAAGAAAAATACATAAACAATACAAAACGCCTCAATTTTTTTTTTGATTTGCACCAATGACCTTAGAATTTCGTGACGAATAAAAGAAATTTTTTTTTACTTCTTTTCGTAACTGTCCGAAAATGGCCTAATATTACGTAAAACCCCAAAATGGCCGAAAATTCAATAAAAATATATAAACAATACAAAAAATGCCTCAATTTTTTTTTGACTTGCACCAATGACCTTAGAATATCATGACGAATAAAAGAACATAACTTTACTTTTTTTCGTAATTGTCCGAAAATTACGAAAATGCCCCAAAATGGCCGAAAAATCAAGAAAAATACATAAACAGTACAATAAACGCCTCAATATTTTTGACTTGCACCAATGAACTTAGAATATCGTGACGAATAAAAGAACAAAACTTTACTTCTTTTCGTAACTGTCTGAAAATGGACGAATATTACGTAAATTCCCCAAAATGGCCAAAAAATCAAGAGAAATACATAAAAAAGAAATACAAAAAACGCCTCAAAAAATTCTGACTTGCACCATTGACCTTAGAATATTTTAACGAATAAAAGAACCTAACTTTACTTCTTTTCGTATCTCTCTGAAAATGCCGAATATTACCTAAATGCCCCAAAATGGTCGAAAAATACATAAACAATATAAAAAATGCCTCAAAAAAATTTCCACTTGCTCCAATGACCTTAGAATATCATGACGAATAAAAGAATAAAATTTAACTTGTTTTCGTAACTATCCGAAAATGGCCGAATATTACGTAAATTCCCCAAAATGGCCGAAAAATCAAGAAAAATACAAAAACAATACAAAAAACGCCTCAAAATAATATTGGACTTGCACCAAGTACCTTAGAATATCGTGACGAATAAAAGAAATTTTTTTTACTTCATTTCGTAACTGTTTGAAAATGGCCGAATATTATGCAAATGCCCAAAAAATCAAGAAAAATACTTAATCAATACAAAAAACGCCTCAATTTTTTTTCACTTGCACCAATAACCTTAGAATATCGTGACGAATAAAAGAATAAAACTTTACTTCTTTTTGTAACTGTCCGAAAATGGCCGAATATAACGTAAATGCCCAAAATGGCAGTAAAATCAAGAAAAATACATATTCTATAAAAAAGCGCCTAAAAAAGATTTCGACTTGCACCAATGACCTTAGAATATCGTGACGAATAAAAGAACAAAACTTTATTTCTTTTCTTCACTGTCCGAAAATGGCTGAATATTACGTAAATGCCCTAAAATGGCCGAAAAATCAAGTAAAATACATAAACAATACAAAAACGCCTCAAATTTGTTTTGTCTTGTACCAATGACCTTAGAATATCATGACAAATAAAAGAACAAAACTTTACTTCTTTTCGTAACTGTCTGAAAATGGCCGAATATTACTGTCACACCCCGAGCCTACACCCTGGGCGGGACTGGCACTCGAGAACTATTGCTGGCCCCAAGCGAACCCTTGGCCTGGCTTAACACTTAGCGGAAGACTTAAATAACTTGAAACAGTCTCAGAAGATTAACTCATGCAATAAACTTAGAATGTCTTAAAAGAAACATTCAACTAGCCAAAATTGCAACTCAAGTCCCAATATCAATACTGAAATCGAAAAGACTCCTGAACTAACAATATCTAACTGTATATGAAGCCTCTAATACTTAAGAGGGATGTCGGGACAAGACCCCCGATCATCCTAACAAGTGAAATAAACAAAGCAATAAAAAAGGGATCCTCCGGAAAGCAAGGAGGCTCACCAAATGACTCTGAAATGCTCAACTGGATCAACGAAGCGCTGAATGCTGATCCTGGTTGCCTGTATCTGCATCATAAAATGATGCAGGCCAAATGACATCAGTACATTGAATGTACGAGCATGCGAGGGGAAATCTAAACAACACTTAAGCTCGAACTAGAATATGAAAGAAACACTTACCTCAGATTTACTCAACTCATGGATACTCAACTCAATGCACAAATAAACAACAGTAAAGATGCAGTTTATATAAAGCATTTAAATAGTAAGTAGCAACTCAATGTATTGGAGAAATACAATAACAACTCAATTTATATATATACATATATATTAAAGTAATATAATTCTGTGCGAGTTTCTCTAACCAACAACCATCACTATGAGCTATGTGATGATACAACGTCTCGCCCACGCTGCCAGAACTGTCTTATAACTTGCCGGGATATAGAACGCCTCAACTAAGTGGATCCACTAGTCTATGCTAAAAAACATTAAGGAATCATCTAAAAAATATGACCCTTTCTACCCACGTTGGCTACATGGTTTATGGAGACTTGAGTTATTATGAACTCGTCCCCATATCGGTGCTGAATACTACTCTCAAAATATACTCAGCTCATATGTTTAAAAACATAACTCTGTCTCTATGGTTTGAGATTATTGTTCAACAACTAGCTCAAAAGCTCTCTTGGAAATCGGTGTTTTCTTTCTTGTTTAAATGTGAAAACATTTACTCTTTTCTGAATACTTAGTCCCCATATAATCTTTTAAAGAAAAGGAACTTCGCTCTTACTCTTACTCAACTCGATGCTCAAGTCTTAAAACAAGTTTTAAAACATTTGTAAAAGACTTTTTGAAATGACTCTAAGAACTATCTAGACTTGGCTCTTAACTTTCCTTGAATTTGAATTTATGGATTCAAGGTTATGATTCATGTTTACGGATGATTTCTAGATGTTTAGAAGTCATTTAGAGTAGTTAGAATCAATAGGAAGTGTTACTACACTTTAGAAGGACTCAGATGGGCTAAACGACGGAAAACGGGTGGGGGCAGGCGACTCTGGGGCAATGCTGGCGCGGGGCGCGAACCCCTAAAGTACTGGAACCCATTTCTGGTGCACTGATGGCACGCCACGCCAGCCCTGCTGGTGCATCAGTGGCGTGCTGCGCCACCCCTCCCCCAGTTCAATCCGATAAATTTTTCTTCTCATTTTCTAACCTTAATTCGATTAAATTTGATTCTTTTTCTCAATTTCTCTTTAGATTCAGATACCCGATACATGTACACAAGAATCTAACTCAAAACACTCTTAAAATCGATAAAACTATCTCAAGAAACTCATCAATCCCATCTAAGTTCAAGAATGAAAGCAATTCTAGAACACAACTCAAGAACATCAAATCTTCAATCTTTTAGGACAAAAAATACACTGAAATAAACATGTTTGGCGCGTGGGTGAATGAACCCAACGCTATGTGAACTCACATACCTAGTAGGATCGAATCCTTGGCGAAATCCGCAATCAAATCCTCAAGAAATCGACGAATCTTGACTTTTCTCTTCTTTTCTCCTCTTGAGTTCTTTTCTCCTCTTGAGTTCTTTTCTCTAAAACCCTAACGTAATTTTGAATGCTTAAACTGGACCCCTAAGTAATTACCAAAAACGAATTAGGCTAATTGGGTAATGAAAAGACCAAAATACCCCTCTAAAATCCGGTTGACTTTCATTATTCAGATAGCCCGACTTCAAATGGGGATATCTTCCTCATACGAACTCAAAAATTAGCAAACTCGATGGCATTGGAAAGATACTTCAAAGAACTTTCATTTGATATCTTGTAGCTCACCTAACTCATCCTGTGCTGAGAGTTATGGTCGTTTGAAGTTGACCCAAAACTCATACTTAACATAACTTGCCAAATTTCAGATTTTCATTATTTCCAAAAATGGTTTCTTTCTATTTCTAGTTTCTTTCTAAGGCGGGATGTTACAATATCTCCCCCTTGGGAACATTCGTCCTCGAATGAGATTACTGTAGTAGGCTAAGGGTGTAACATCTAACATTCAGCTCAAACACCCAACAAGCAAATCTAACACATTCAGTATATTAATTAAAGAGTACTAAGAAGAGAATTAGTACTTTGATCTGGATTTCCTCCGGACTCAAAGAGATGTGGGTATCTCTTCTTCATGTCCTCCTTAGCTTCCCAAGTAGTTTCCTCAACTAACTGATTTCTCCACATGACCTTGACTGATGCTACTTCCTTGGTTCTCAACTTGCAAACTTGGCGATCTAGAATCTGAACATGAATATCCTCATAGGACAAGCTATCCTTAATACCAATATTTTCAGTTGCAATAATCAGTGACAGATCCCCCATGCACTTTTTCAACATAGAAATGTGAAACACTGGATGAACTGCTCCTAACTCTTGCGGCAGCTCAACCTCATACGCTACATTACCAATCCTCTTGGATATACTATAAGGACAAATATATCAGGGACTAAGCTTCCCCTTCTTACCAAATCTCATAACACCCTTCATGGATGAAACCTTCAAGTATACCCAATCATCTACTTCAAACTCTAGGTCCCTTCTCCTAACACCAGTGTAGGATTTCTGACGACTCTGCGCTGTTTTCAACCTCTCTTGAATAACTTTCACTTTCTCCATAGCTTGATGAACTAAGTCTGGTCCTATCAACCCAGCTTTACCAACTTTGAACCATCCAATAGGAGATCATCATCTTCTCCCATAAAGAGCCTCATATGGAGCCATTTGGATGCTAGAGTGGTAACTATTGTTATAGGCAAACTCAATAAGAGGTAAGTGATCATCCCAATTACCTTTGAAATCAATCACACAAGCCCTCAACATATCTTCTAAAGTCTGAATAGTGCGCTCTGCTTGACCATCAGTCTGAGGATGAAAAGCAGTACTCAAATTCACTTTCGAAACCAAAACTTTCTGGAAAGATTTCCAGAATTATGTCGTAAATTGTGCACCTCTATATGAAATAATGGACACTGGAACTCCATGAAGTTTGACTATCTCTTGAATATACAACTTGGCATAATCCTCTGCTGAATGGGTAGTCTTTACTGGCAAAAAGTGGGCTGATTTTTTCATTCGATCTACAATCACCCATATAGAATCATGTTGCCTGCGAGACCGTGGTAAACCTGTAATGAAATCCATATTGATCATCTCCCATTTCCGTTTCGGAATCTCTATATTCTGAGCTATACAACCGGGCCTTTGGTGCTCTACTTTAACTTGTTGACAATTCGGGCACTTAGCAACAAACTCTGCAATACCTTTCTTCATACTACTCCACCAATAAACCTCTCTCAAATCACGATACATCTTTGTGGAACCCGGATGGATAGAATATCTGGAGCTATGAGCTTCCTCCATGATCCTCTCTTGGAGTTCATCCACTCTTGGCACACACAATCTACCTTGATACCTCAATACACCATCTCCCCCTTGTTCAAAAGCCATTACTTTTTGCTTATGAACATTTGCCTTCAATTCAAGCAAAATAGGATCTTGGTCTTGTTTCTCTTTCACCTCAGACACTAGTGACGATTCAGCCCCTTTCATCACCACTACTCCTCTTTCATTGAAATCCATTAAACGAACTCCCAATCGCGTAAGTCTATGCACATCTTTTGCTAACTCTTTCTTGTCCTCATCAACATGGGCGGTACTACCCATAGACAACCTACTCAAAGAATCAACAATAACATTAACTTTACCTGGGTGATAGAGAATACTCATATCATAATCTTTGAGTAACTCCAACCACCTCCTCTGTCTGAGATTAAGCTCTTTCTGACTAAACACATACTGAAGGCTCTTGTGATCAGTGAACACATCTACATGAATACCATAAAGATAATGACGCCATATTTTCAAAGAAAATACTACAGCAGCCAACTCTAGATCATGGGTTGGGTAATTTTTCTCGTGAACTTTAAGCTGTCTAGAGGCATAAGCTATAACTTTACCATTCTGCATTAATACACAACCCAAACCAACTCTGGACGCATCACAATATACCACAAAACCTTGCGTACCCTCTAGTAAGGTCAATACATGGGCAGTAATCAACCACTTTTTCAATTCCTGAAAGCTTTTCTCACAAGCTTCAGACCATTGAAACTTAACTGTTTTCTGAGTCAACTTGGTAAAAGGAGATGAAATAGATGAAAAACCCTTGACGAACCTTCTATAACATCCAGCCAACCCCAAGAAACTCCTAATATCAGTTGGAGATGTGGGTCTAGGCCAATTCTACACTACCTCTATTTTCTGAGTATCAACTCTAATTCCATTATCGGAAACCATGTGGCCTAAGAATGCCACAGAATCAAGCCAAAATTCACACTTAGAAAACTTAGCATATAACTCCTTATCCTTGAGAGTTTGGAGAACTACTCTGAGATGACTAGCATGATCTTCCTTATTCCTCGAATAGATTAGAATGTCATCAATGAATACAATAACAAACATATCTAAATAAGGCTTGAATACTCTGTTCATAAGGTCCATGAATGCTGCAGGAGCATTGGTCAAACCAAATGACATAACTAAGAACTCATAATGACCATAACGGGTCTTGAAAGTTGTCTTATGGATATCACTTTCTCTTACTCTCAACTGATGATAGTCAGATCTGAGGTCTATCTTAGAAAAATAAGTGGCACCCTGAAGTTGATCGAAAAGATCATCAATTCTCGGAAGAGGATACTTATTCTTGATGGTAACCTTGTTCAGCTGACGGTAATCTATACACATTCTAAGGGAACCATCTTTCTTCCTCACAAATAAGATCAGAGCGCCCCAAGGTGAGACACTTGGTCGAATAAAACCTTTCTCAAGAAGATCATTCAACTGCTCTTTTAACCCTTTCAACTCTGCTGGTGCCATTCTGTATGGCGGAATGGAGATAGGATGAGTATTGGGAAGAATATCTATACCGAAGTCTATTTCTCTCTTAGGAGGGACTCCGGGAAGATCATCTGGAAAGACTTCTGGAAACTCTCTTACTACTGGAACTGACTGAATAGAAGGTGTCTCAACACTAGAGTCATTAACTCGGACTAAGTGATAGACACACCCCTTGGACACTAACTTTCTCGCCTTAAGGTACAAAATGAAACGACCCTTAGGCACTGCTGAACTACTCATCCACTCAAAGACTGGCTCATTAGGAAACTGAAAATTAACAACTCGAGTTCTACAATCGATTGAGGCATAACAGGCATGAAGCCAGTCCATACCTAGAATGACATCAAAATCTACCTTGTCTAACTCAACTAAATCAGCCATGGTACTCTTGTGATTGACGGAAATGGTACAATCACGATAAACTCTCTCAGCTAGAATTGACTCACCGACAGGTGTAGAAACTCTGAAGGGCTCAAGAAGTTTCTCAGGAAGAACATCAAAATTCATCGCAACATAAGGAGTCACAAAATATAGAGTCGCTCCTGGATCTAGCAAGGCATAAACATCAAAGTTAAAGACTTGGATCATACTAGTGACAACATCTAGAGAATTCTCTTGCTCTTGGCGACTAGTGATATCATATAGGCGGTTTGCTCCTCCGTCGGTCCCTGAAGTAGCTCCTCTAGGTGCAGCTCTGTCTGGTGGAGCAACTGAAGAAGATTGAGCTTTATTGCCCCGATTCCCATTACCTTGCCTGTTCTTAGGGCACTCTTTCATGAAGTGACCCTCTTGAACACACTTGAAACAACCAGTGGAGCCATCACGACACTTACCTGGGTGGTTCCTACCACACTTAGCACATGTAGGAGCCTAATTACCTCCTTGTGCCACACTACCTTGAGACTGTGCAGGTTTAGCTCTGAAATTCTGTGAATTCTGGTTATTGAACTCACATATGTTTCTTGGTGCAGGTGCACTAGCAGATGATGGAGCAGGTCCCTTTTGTTTCTGTTGGAAAGAAGACCGGTTCACATTGCTCTTTTGCTTCCCGGATTTGTTCCCTGTCTTAGCTTTCTTTCTCCTAAACTCCTCTCTGTCCCTTAGCTTATCTTCCTCGTCCTGTTGCAAATGGATCATCAACCTTGCTATATCCATGTCCCCTATCGTATGGCTGCCTTGCTCTCTTTGCTTGACAGACGAGACAACCCAGCAACGAACAAACTCATCCTGCTCCTCATGTCAGCAACCATCTCCGGAGCATAGCGAAAAAGTTGGGTAAACTTCAGACTGTACTCATGAACACTCATAGATTCCTGCTTAAGGGTGAGGAATTATCGTACCTTGGCTTCTCTTAGTTAACGAGGAAAGAAACACCCCATGAAAGCACTCTCAAACACAGCCCAACTCAAAATCGGTGCGTCCTCAGCTCTACCTTTCTTCCACTGGTCGAACCAAGTCCTAGC
Organism: Solanum etuberosum; assembly: GCA_029582245.1. Classification (NCBI taxonomy): domain Eukaryota; kingdom Viridiplantae; phylum Streptophyta; class Magnoliopsida; order Solanales; family Solanaceae; genus Solanum; species Solanum etuberosum. Next base: position 13,932 of record JAJONR010003139.1, on the reverse strand, counting down.
AACACTCTTCAGTTGATAGGCAGCTAGCTCCACTCGCTCAGTATCGACAACGTGCATAACCTAAAACACTTTCTGTAGTTCCTCTAAAAAGTTCTTCGGATCCTCAGTGACACTTAAACCGATGAAGCTTGGAGGATTCATCCTTAAGAACTCACGGATCTTTAAAGTATCAACCGCTTCCACAACTTGACTTAGCATATAGATAGCTTCCCAAAATTCAACATTAGTGACCTCTCCTTGGGGTTGCACTTCTGGTGCATTAGGTACCCCTTGTTCCTCAATGTTCCTCCTAGCAGGACGACCTCGAACAACTCTTCGTGGAGGCATGATCTGAAAGACACGCGCAAGCACGAGTTAGAAGGAAACTTTATAGAGATTAACTCTATCATACGGAATGAATATGAAAGAAGTGTGATAGTTCCGAAATGTTGCAGCCTCCTAATTATAGATGTGGCGCGCTTCCCACTGATAACTAGTACTCTACAGACACGGCTTCATAGACACCCTAGGACTCTTGAACTCTGTGCTCTGATACCAAGTTTGTCACGCCCCGAGCCTACACCCTGGGTGAGACTGGCACTCGAGAACAATTGCTGGCCCTAAGCGAACCCTTGAACTAACTTAACACTTACCGGAAAGCATAAATAACATGAAACATTCTCAAAAGATAAACTCATGCAATAAGCTTAGAATATCTTAAAAGAAACATTCAACTAGCCAAAATAGAAACTCAAGTTTCAACATCAATATTGAAATGGAAAAGACTCTTGAACTAACAATATCTAACTGTCTATGAAGCCTCTAATACTTAAGAGGGATGTCGGGACAAGACCCCCGATCATCCTAACAACTGAAATAAACAAAGCAATAAAAAGGGGATCCTCCGGAAAGCAAGGAGGCTCACCAAATGACTCTGAAATGCTCAACTGGTTTAACGAAGCGCTGGATGCTGATCCTGGTTACCTGTATCTGCATCATAAAATGATGCAGGCCAAATGGCATCAGTACATTGAATGTACGAGCATGCGAGGGGAAATCTAAAAAACACTTAAGCTTGAACTGGAATCTAAAAGAAACACTTACCTCAGCTTTACTCAACTTATGGATACTCAACTCAATGCAGAAATAAACAACAGTAAAGATGCAGTTTATATAAAGCATTTAAACAGTAAGTAGCAACTCAATGTATTGGAGAAATACAATAACAACTCAATATATATATATATATATATATATATATATATATAGTTCTATGGGAGTTTCTCTAACCGACAACCATCATTATGAGCTATGTGATGATACATCGTCTCGCCCACATTGCCAGAACTGTCCTATAACTTGCCGGGAGATAGAACGCCTAAACTAAGTGGATCCACTAGTCTATGCTAAGAAGCATTAAGGAATCATAAAAAAAGTATGACCCTTTCTACCCACGTTGGCTACATGGTTTATGGAGACTTGAGTTATTATGAACTCGTCCCCATATCGGTGCTGAATACTACTCCCAAAATATACTCAGTTCATATGTTTAAAAACATAACTCTTTCTCTGTGGTTTGAGATTATTTCTCAAAAACTAGCTCAAAAGCTCTCTTGGAAATCGGTGTTTCCTTTCTTGTTTAAATGTGAAAACATTTACTCTTTGGAAATACTTAGTCCTCATATAATCTTTTAAAGAAAAGGAACTTCGCTCTTACTCTTACTCAACTCAATGCTCAAGTCTTAAAACAAGTTTAAAAACATTTGTAAAAGACTTTTTGAAATGACTCTAAGAACTATCTAGACTTGGCTCTTAACATTCCTTGAATTTGAATTTATGGATTCAAGGTTATGATTCATGTTTACAGATGATTTCTAGATGTTTAGAAGTCATTTAGAGTAGTTAGAATCAATAGAAAGTGTTAGTACACTTTAGAAGGACTCAGACGGGCTAAACGACGGAAAACGGGTGGGGGCAGGTGACCCTGGCGCAATGCTGGCGCAGGGCGCAAGACCCTAAAGTACTGGAACCCATTTCTAGTGCACTGCTGGCGCGCCACGCCAGCCCTACTGGCGCAAAAGTGGCGCGCCGCGCCACCCCTCCCCCAGTTCAATTCGATGAATTTTTCTTCTCGTTTTCTGACCTTAACTTGATTAAATTCGATTCTTTTTCTCAATTTCTCTTTAGATTCAGATACCCAATACATGTACACAAGAATCTAAATCAAAACACTCTTAAAATCGATAAAACTATCTCAAAAAAATCATCAATCCCATCCAAGTTCAAGAATGAAAGCAATTCAAGAACACAACTCAAGAACATCAAATCTTCAATCTTTTAGGACGAAAATAACACTGAAATAACGATGTTTGGCGCGTGGGTGAATGGACCCAATGCTATGTGAACTCACATACCTCGTAGGATCGAATCCTTGGCGAAATCCACAATCAAATCCTCAAGAAATCGACGAATCTTGACTTTTCTCTTCTTTTCTCCTCTTGAGTTCTTTTCTCTAAAACCCTAACGTAATTTTGAGTGCGTAAACTGAACCAATTCAGTTTAGAACCCTAAGTAATTACCAAAAACGAATTAGGCTAATTGGGTAATGAAAAGACCATAATACCCCTCTAAAATCCGGTTGACTTTCCTTATTCAGATAGCCCGACTTCAAACGGGCATATCTCCCTCATACGAATTCAAAAATTAGCAAACTCGGTGGCGTTAGAAGGATAATTCAAAGACCTTTCATTTGATATCTTGTAGTTCACCGAACTCATCTTGTGCTGAGAGTTATGGTCGTTTGAAATTGACCCAAAACTCATACTTAACATAACTTGCCAAATTTAAGATTTTCATTATTTTAAAAAAATGGTTTCTTTCTATATCTAGTTTCTTTCTAAGGCGGGTTGTTACAAATTACGTAAATGCCCCCAAATGGCCGAAAAATCAAGAAAAATACATAAACAATACAAAAACGCCTCAATGTTTTTTGACTTGCACCGATGACCTTAGAATATCGTGACAAATAAAAGAACAAAACTTTACTTCTTTTCGTGACTGTCCAAAAATGACCGAATATTATGTAAATGTCCCAAAATGGCCGAAAAATCAAGAAAAATACATAAACAATATAAAAAACACCTCAAATAAATTTCGACTTGCACCAATGACCTTAGAATATCGTGAAGAATAGAAGAACAAAACTTTACTTCTTTTCGTAACTATCCGAAAATGATCGAATATTACGTAAATTCCCCAAAATGACCGAAAAATCAAGAAAAACACAAACAATACAAAAAACTCCACAAAAAATTCCGACTTGCACCAATGACCTTAGAATATCGTAACGAATAAAAAACAAAACTTAACTTCTTTTCGTAATTGTCCGAAAAATGGCCAAATATTACGTAAATGACCGAAAAATCAGGAAAAATACATAAACAATATAAAAAACGCCTTAAAAAAAATTTAGACTTGCACCAATGACCTTAGAATATCGTGACGAATAAAAGAACAAAACTTTACTTCTTTTCGTAACTATCCGAAAATGGCTGAATATTACGTAAAAGCCCCAAAATGGCTGAAAAATCAATAAAAATACATACACAATAAAAAAAACGCCTCAAAAAAATATTGACTTGCACCAATGACCTTAGAATATCATGACGAATAAAAGAACAAAACTTTACTTCCTTTCGTAACTGTCAGAAAATGGCCGAATATTACGTAAATTCCCCAAAATGGTAGAAAAATAAGGAAAAAAAATGCCTCAAAAAAATTTCGACTTGCACCAATAACCTTAGAATATCGTGACGAATAAAAGAACAAAATACTTCTTTTCGTAACTATCCGAAAATGGACGAATATTACGTAAATGCCCCAAAATGGCCGAAAAATCAAGAAAAATAAATAAACAAGAAAAAAATGCCTCAACAAAATTTTGACTTGCACCTATGACCCTAGAATATCATGACGAATAAAAGAAAAAAACTTTACCTCTTTTCGTAATTGTCCGAAAATTGCCGAATATTACGTAAATACACCCAAAATAGCCGAAAAATCAAGAAAAATACATAAACAATACAAAAAACGCCTCAATTTTTTTTTTGACTTGCACCAATGACCTTAGAATATCGTGACAAATAAAAGAACAAAACTTTACTTCTTTCGTAACTGTACGAAAATAGTCGAATATTACGTAAATTCCCCAAAATGGTCAAAAAATAAAGAAAAATACATAAACAATACAAAAAATTCTGACTTGCTCCAATTACCTTAGAATATCGTAACGAATAAAAGAACAAAACTTTACTTCTTTTTGTATCCGTCTGAAAATAGCCGAATATTAAGTAAATGCCCCAAAATGGACGAAAAATAAAAAAAAATACATAAAACGCCTCAATTTTTTTTTTACCTGGACCAATGATCTTAGAATATCGTGACGAATAAAAGAACAAAACTTTACTTCTTTTCGTAACTGTCCGAAAATGGCCGATATTACGTAAATTCCCCAAAATGGCCGAAAAGTCAAGAAAAATACATAAATAATACTAAAACCGCCTCAATTTTTTTTTGACTAGCACCAATGACCTTAGAATATCGTGACGAATAAAAGATCAAAACTTTACTTCTTTTCGTAACTGTCTGAAAATGGTCGAATATTACGTTAATCCCCCAAAATGGCCGAAAAATCAAGAAAAATACATTAACAATACAAAAAACGCCTCAAAAAAATTTCGACTTGCTCCAATGACCTTAGTATATCGTGATGAATAAAAGAACTAAACCTTACTTCTATTCGTAACAGTCCGAAAATAGCCGAATATTACGTAAATATCCCAAAATGGCCGAAAAATCAAGAAAAATAGATTGACAATACAAAAAACGCCTCAAAATTTTTGACTCGTACCAATGACCATAGAATATCATGAAGAATAAAATAACAAAACTTTACTTCTTTTCGTTACTGTCGAAAATGGCCGAATATTAAGTAAATGCCCCAAAATGACCGAAAAATCAAGAAAAATATATAAACAATACAAAACATGCCTCAAATTTTTTTGACTTAAACCAATGACCTTATAATATCGTCATGAATAAAAGAACAAAAACTTTACTTCTTTTCGCAACTGTCCGAAAATGGACGAATATTTGGTAAATGCCAAAAAATGGCCGAAAATCAAGAAAAATACATAAACAATACAAAAAACACCTCAAAAAAATTTCGACTTGCACCAATGACCTTAGAATATCGTGACTAATAAAAGAACAAAACTTTACTTCTTTCGTAACTATCCGAAAATGGCCGAATATTACGTAAATACCCCAAAATGGCCGAAAAATCAAGAAAAATACATAAACAATACAAAAAACGCCTCAGAAAATTTCGAAAAGCACCAACGGCCTTAGAATATCGTGACGAATAAAAGATCAAAACTTTACTTCTTTTTGTAACTTTCCGAAAATGGCCGAATATTACGTAAATTCCCCAAAATGACCGAAAAATCAAGAAAAATACATTACCAATACAAAAAACGCCTCAAAAAAAAATTTCGACTTGCACCAATGACATTAAATATCGTGATGAATAAAACAATAAAACTTTACTTCTTTTTGTAACTGTTCGAAAATAGCCGAATATTACGTAAATGCCCCAAAATGGCCGAAAAATAAAAAAAAATAGATAAACAATACAAAAAACGCCTCAATAATTTCGACATGCACCAATGACATAAAATATCGTGATGTATAAAACAACAAAACTTTACTTCTTTTCGTAACTGTCCGAAAATAGCCGAATATTATGTAAATGCCCCAAAATGGAAGAAAAATCAAGAAAAATAGATAAACAATACAAAAAACGCCTCAAAATTTTTGACTTTCACCAATGACCTTTGAATATCGTGAAGAATAAAAGATCAAAACTTTACTTCTTTTCGTTACTGTCGAAAATGGCCGAATATTATGTAAATGCTCCAAAATGGTCGAAAAATTAAGAAAAATGCATAAACAATACAAAATACGCCTCAAAAAATTTCGACTTAAACCAATTACCTTAGAATATCGTGATGAATAAAAGAATTTTTTTTTAATTCTTTTCGTAACTGTCCGAAAATGGCCGAATATTACGTAAATTCCCCAAAATGGCCGAAAATCAAGAAAAATACATAAACAATACAAAAAATGCCTCATATTTTTTTGACCTGCACCAATGACCTTAGAATATCGTGACGAATAAAAGAACAAAACTTTACTTCTTTTCGTAATTGTTTGAAAATTGCCGTATATAACGTAAATGCCCCAAAATGGCTGAAAAATCAAGAAAAATACATGAACAATACAAAAAATGCCTCAATTTTTTTTTGATTTGCACCAAAGACCTTAGAATATTGTGAAGAATAAAAGAACAACACTTAACTTCTTTTCGTAATTATCCGAAAAATGGCCGAAAAATCAAGAAAAATACATAAACAATACAAAAAACACCTCAATTTTTTTTTGACTTGCACCAATGACCTTAGAATATCATGACGAATAAAAGAACAAAACTCTACTTCTTTTCGTAACTGTTCAAAAATGGCCGAATATTACGTAACTGCCCCAAAATGGCCGAAAAATTAAGAAAAATATATTAAATATACAAAAAATGCCTCAAATTTTTTTTGACTTGCACCAATGACCTTAGAATATCGCGATGAATAAAAGAACAGAACTTTACTTCTCTTCGTAACTGTCCGAAAATGGCCGAATATTACGTATATGCCCAAAATGGCCGAAAAATCAAGAAAAATACATACACAATACAAAAAACGCCTCAAATTTTTTTCGACTTGCACCAATGACCTTAGAATATAGTCACAAATAAAAGAACAAAACTTTACCTCTTTTCGTAACTGTTCGAAAATGGCCGAATATTACGTAAATGCCCAAAAAAACCAAAAAATAAAGAAAAATACATAAACAATATAGAAAACGCCTGAAAAAAATTTCGACTTGCATCAATGACCTTAGAATATCGTGAAGAATAAAACAACAAAACTTTACTTCTTTTCGTAACAATCCAAAAATAGCCGAATATTACGTAAATGCCCCAAAATCTCCGAAAATCAAGAAAAATACATAAACAGTAGAAAAAACACCTCAAAAAAATTTCGCCTTGCACCAATGACCTTAAAATATCGTGACGAATAAAATAACAAATCTTTACTTGTTTTCGTAATTGCTTAAAATGACCGAATATTACGTAAATGCCCCAAAATGGCCTAAAAATCAAGAAAAATACATAAACAATACAAAAAATGCCTCACTTTTTTTTTTTAACTTGCACCAATGACCTTAGAATATCGTGACGAATAAAAGAACAAAATTTTACTTCTTTTCGTAATTGTCTGAAAATTGCCGTATATAACGTAAATACCCCAAAATGGCCAAAAAATCAAGAAAAATACATACACAATACAAAAAATGCCTCAATTTATTTTTGACTTGCACCAATGACCTTAGAATATTATGAAGAATAAAAGAACAAAACTTTACTTCTTTTCGTAATTGTCCGAAAAATTGCCGAAAATTAGGTAAATGCCCCAAAATGGCCGAAAAATAAAGAAAAATACATAAACAATACAAAAAACACCTCAATTTTTTTCGACTTGCACCAATGACCTTAGAATATCATGACGAATAAAAGAACAAAACTCTACTTCTTTTCGTAACTGCTCGAAAATGGCCGAATATTACGTAAATGCCCCAAAATGGCCGAAAAATTAAGAAAAATATATTAAAAATACAAAAAATGCCTCAAAAAAATTTCGACTTGCAACAATGACCTTAGAATATCGCGACGAATAAAAGAACAGAACTTTACTTCTCTTCATAACTGTCCGAAAATGGCCGAATATTACGTATATGCCCAAAATGGCCGAAAAATCAAGAAAAATACATAAACAATACAAAAAACGCCTCAAATTTTGTTCGACTTGCACCAATGACCTTAGAATATAGTCACGAATAAAAGAACAAAACTTTACCTCTTTTCGTAACTGTTCGAAAATGACCGAATATTACGTAAATGCCCAAAAAAACTGAAAAATAAAGAAAAATACATAAACAATATAGAAAACGCCTGAAAAAAATTTCGACTTGCATCAATGACCTTAGAATATCGTGAAGAATAAAACAACAAAACTTTACTTCTTTTCGTAACAATCCAAAAATAGCCGAATATTACGTAAATTCCCCAAATTCACCGAAAAATCAAGAAAAATACATAAACATTAGAATAAAACGCCTCCAAAAAAATTGGACTTGCACCAATGACCTTAGAATATCGTGACGAATAAAATAACAAATCTTTACTTCTTTTCGTAATAGTCTTAAAATGACCGAATATTACGTAAATGCCCAAAATGGCCTAAAAATCAAGAAAAATACATAAACAATACAAGAAATGCCTCACTTTTTTTTTTACTTACACCAATGACCTTAGAATATCGTGACGAACAAAAGAACAAAACTTTACTTCTTTTCCTAATTGTCTGAAAATTGCCGTATATAACGTAAATACCCTAAAATGGCCAAAAAATCAAGAAAAATACATAAACAATACAAAAAAAATGCCTCAATTTTTTTTTGACTTGCACCAATGACCTTAGAATATTGTGAAGAATAAAATAACAAATCTTTACTTCTTTTCGTAATTGTCCGAAAAATGGCCGAAAATTAGGTAAATGCCCCAAAATGGCCGAAAAATCAAGAAAAATACATAAACAATACAAAAAACACCTCAATTTTTTTTTGACTTGCACCAATGACCTTAGAATATCATGACGAATAAAAGAACAAAACTCTACTTCTTTTCGTAATTGTTTGAAAATGGCCGAATATTACGTAAATCCCCCAAAATGGCCGAAAAATATATTAAAAATACAAAAAATGCCTCAAAAAAATTTAGACTTGCAACAATGACCTTAGAATATCGCGACGAATAAAAGAACAGAACTTTACTTCTCTTCATAACTGTCCGAAAATGGCCGAATATTACGTATATGCCCAAAATGGCCGAAAAATCAAGAAAAATACATAAACAATACAAAAAACGCCTCAATTTTTTTCCGAATTGCACCAATGACCTTAGAATATAGTCACGAATAAAAGAACAAAACTTTACCTCTTTTCGTAACTGTTCGAAAATGGCCGAATATTACGTAAATGCCCAAAAAAACCGAAAAATAAAGAAAAATACATAAACAATATAGAAAACGCCTGAAAAAAATTTCGACTTGCATCAATGACCGTAGAATATCGTGAAGAATAAAACAACAAAACTTTACTTCTTTTCGTAACAATCCAAAAATAGCCGAATATTACGTAAATGCCCCAAAATCTCCGAAAAAGCAAGAAAAATACATAAACAATAGAAAAAATGCCTCCAAAATTTTTTGACTTGCACCAATGATCTTAGAATATCGTGACGAATAAAATAACAAATCTTTACTTCTTTTGTAACTGTCTAAAAATGGCCTAATATTACGTAAATGCCCTAAAATGGCTGAAAAATCAAGAAAAATACATAAACAATACAAAAAACACCTCAAATGTTTTTTGACACTGTTAAGAGTATCTAACAACCATGATCAATAGTTATCAACAACCACTAAATATCATTAAGTGTATTTTGAAAGTCGTTAAAGACCAAGGGTAATCAACACCCAATAACACCATCAATAGCCAGTAATAACCATTGAACACTATTATTTGCTTCTTTCATCTTCTAAGGAAACAAAGAATCGCAGTATTTTCGTCTTTCTTCTTTTAAGGAAATAAAAAGTTTTTTTTCTTTTAAGCTAATAAAAGTCAAAAACGATTTATTCCTAAACTGAAAAAAATAACTAACAGTCTTTTTCTTTTCCGAATTCGATCAATTAATCAGGCATAGTAGGGACCGTAAATTTATTAGCAGAGACTTCGAATTATAATATTTAATTCATAAAAATCATGAATTAACCATATCATGATAAATCACAGATTGTACCATTCACTCCCCGAGGCTACCCCCAGGACGCGGACACGGGACCTAGGATCACGAGTGACCCCAAGCTAACCCTACTGGCATAACATAAGCATACTATGATAACTGAAAGAAGATAATTCTGTGCGGAAGCTTAAACATGAGATAAACTGAAAGTGATGGGGAATACCCATTCCAAATCTGGATATATAATTTGAGACTTTAATGACATATGAAAAGTCAAAATCAAATACTAAACCTGATTCTAACAATGTCTGAAATAAGCCTCTAACTGACTAGAAGTGTTGGGACATGTCCCAGCTAAATCCAGTAAAAACTGAAACTAAAGACTGAAAGTAGAAAGATAATCATGTCAATCGTCCTCGAAGAATGAGGACTCACCACTGATGCTGCTGAACCGAAGATCGGGAACTGATCTATGCGTGATCTGGAAGATAAGAACCTGGACCTACATCACGAGAAGATGTAGCGTAGAGTATGCGTCAGTATTTGAAAGGTACTGAGCATGCAGGATAGAGTAAAGCTGAATACTAACATAACTGAACAAAGCATATAACTGAGCAATGATATAAGATAAGCATGATACTATACTGTAAATACTGAACATTAACTAACTAAATGCAATGACAAAGTTTATAACATGTTGAGACTGAAATCTGACTGTAACTGATAACATGGTCAATGCAATAGAATCTGACTGTGAGGGAGCTACTAATAACCGACATAAAACCACATGAGCTAAATGTGGAGTTCGATGTATACGCCCCATCGAGAGGACCCAATATATCCTGCCAGAGGTATAACTAAAATGATGCCCACAGAGGGGACTTACATCCTATGGGGCACGTAGTTCTAGGACTATTCGGGTACGCTGAACCCTAGTCCAACTCGGTATTAAGTCTACTCCCAACTGATTATGTAATTAACACATTATGACTGAATTTCTGTAATACTGGATAGCTCAAAATACTGACATGCAAAATCTGAGAATGCAACATTAATGTACTGATAATGAAACATTCGTAACTGGGGCATGTATATCTGAATATAACTAACCTAGCATGTGTAATTCATGAACTAAACGAATCTACATAACTAGGGTTCTGAACTTCATGCAAGAACTGAAGCAACAACATTATAATCTGATTTGGATCATTCTAGTAGCTAAAACCCAACAATTTCTAACATTCAAGAAACCCTAGGTCTAGACAATATCAAGGGAATCAAGATTCTGACTGAATTCTAGGGACCTAATGGGTGAAAGGAACCCACTAGTGAAATCCCACATACCTGGTGACAAATTCCACGCAGAAATCTTTCGGTTTCAGTGCTGGAACTGATGAAACCTTGTTGCGTTCTTGGAAAGGGGTTTGGTCGACTCTTTCTCCTCTTTTCCTCTGAGTTTGCTAAATTTTAGAGAATGAATTGACTAGGGTAAGTTCTAATTAAGTTACTAGGCTTAAACTGACAAAAACTACGTAGTTTAGGGGTTAAACGACGTAGTTCAGGGGTCCAACGCATAAGAAAAAGACCAAAAGACCCCTGACTTAACTGCTGTCAGGGCCACCTACGGAACTAACCGATGGTCCGTGGACTGCCCTACGGTCCTTGCTGGTCAACCGTTGATGGGGTTCTGGGGCTTGGACCTGAAGGCCACAATCCATGGACATGGACCACGGCTCGTGGTCTGACCTACGGTCCGTAGGTCTTGGCCGTGGGTCATGCCTTAGCTGAATTTTCTGGAGTTCTGGGAGTTGAAATTTGGGGTTCAACCTACGACCCTGGACTACAGACCGTGGTCTAACCTACGGTCCGCAAGTCCTGGTGTGGGTCTATCCTTAGCCAAATTTCCTGGACTTTCTGAGGAGGAGCTGCAGGTGGCCATCCACTGACCCCACCTACGGTTCGTGGGTCACCCTACGGTCCGTAGGTGGCACCTGCAACTTTTGGAATTCTGCATTTCTGGTCATTTTAGCATACGGGGTGTTACATTATCTCCCCCTTGGGAACATTCGTCCTTGAATGAAGACTAAACTAGTTGAAGATGGAGGGAAAGAGCTGCAAACCCTACCACAAATTTCTAGAAACTGATTTATGACTGAACTGATTTCCAATGTCATGCAAATACGCTGAAAATGCAAGTACAAACTGAAGGAACATGATACTAAGACTGAATCTGTGCATAAATGACTGAAAAACTGGAGAGGAATTATTACCTCAAGCTTGAATGGAATCGGAAGGAAAGAGGTGAGGATACTTGGCCTTCATGGCTGCTTTTGCTTCCCAAGTAGCTCCCTCTACTGACTGACTCCTCCACAAAACCTTAACTGAAGCAACTTCTTTGTTTCTCAACCTTCTAACCTGACGATCAAGAATCTCAACTGGTACATCCTCATAAGAGAGACTATCTTTCACAGCCACACTCTCTAAAGGTACTATGGATGCTGGATCACCCACACACATTTTCAATAGCGAAACGTGAAAGACCGGATGCACTGCTGCTAGTTCTGCTGGCAACTCTAACTCGTAAGCCATTTTACCAACCCTTTTCAAGATCTTGTAAGGGCCTACATATCTGGGACTGATCTTCCCTTTCTTGCCAAATCTCATCACCCACTTCATAGGTGACACTTTCAGGAAGACCCAATCATCAACTTGGAACTCTAATTCCCTTCTCCTTACATCTGCATAGTACTTCTGGCGACTCTGGGTTGTCTTAAGTCTATCTGTAATAAGTTGCACTTTCTCCATATCATTATGAACTGAATCTGGCCCTATCAAGGCTCCTTCACCCAATTCAAACCAACCAACTGGAGATCTACATCTACGCCCATACAATGCCTCATAAGGGGCCATCTGAATGCTGGAATGATAACTATTATTGTAGGCGAACTCTATAAGAGGAAGGTGATCATCCCAACTACCCTTGAATTCGATCACACAAGCTCTCAACATGTCCTCTAAGGTCTGAATGGTACGCTCTGCCTGACCATCTGTCTGTGGATGAAACGCGGTGCTAAGATTAACCTGAGTACCAAGACCTTTCTGGAATGACTTCTAAAAATGAGAGGTAAAATGAGGACCTCTATATGAGATGATAGAAAAAGGAACCTCATGCAACCTGACTATCTCATTAATGTAAAGCTTGGCGTAGACTTCCGCCGAGTCTGTAGTCTTAACAGCCAAAAAGCGTGCAGACTTAGTAACTCTGTCTACTATCACCCAAATGGAGTCATGCTGTCTGCGAGTACGAGGTAAACCTATAATGAAGTCCATGTTGATCACTTCCCACTTCCAAGTAGGAATGTTGATCACTTAAGTCTTACCCCCTGGTTTCTGATGGTCTACCTTCACTTGCTGACAATTGGGGCACTTAGCCACAAAATCTGCTATATCCCTCTTCATGCCATTCCACCAAAAGACTTCCCGCAGATCACGGTACATCTTGGTGGCACCTGGATGAATAGAATACCTTGAATTATGGGCTTCTGCAAGAATCTGCTCAACTCACCCACCTTAGGAACACATAATCGACCCTAATAGCGAAGCACACCATCTCCCCCTTGGGAGAATACCTCAACACTCTACTGATGAACTGCACCCTTTAGTTGAAGCAATATCGGATCACTGTCTTGCTTTTCCTTAACCTCCACTACCAATGAAGATTCTGACCCATTCTGAACTATTACACCATCATCTGATATGCTCATAAGGCGAACTCCCAAGCGAGCAAGCCTGTGAACATCCTTTGCTAGTTCTTTTCTTTCTTCCTTAACATGTGCTACACTACCCATAGATAGTCTGCTAAGAGAATCTGCTACTACATTGGCCTTACCAGGATGGTAAAGCACATTCATATCATAATCCTTGAGGAACTCAAGCCATCTCCTCTGGTGAAGATTCAACTCTTTCTAGGTGAACACATA
>JAJONR010003138.1:0-35056 GCA_029582245.1 Solanum etuberosum | reverse complement strand
CAGAAGCAGGTTTAAATGCATAAATTATATTGAGTTCCCATAAACTCCAAAGTTTTAAATAAATAACTAACCAAACTAATGCAGAAGTTTAACCCCTAGAACTTGAAAGTCATTGTACCAAAACATCTAAAGTGCAACAAGTCTAAGAAAAAGGGGTACAACCCCAACTAACATGAGAAATATCTAAATAGTCTAAGTACAAAGAAAATGGACTAAACAATAGGAAGGACTCCATAGCAGCCTGAAAGAACTGGCTCACCCTTGAAATCCGGTCTCGATCATTGATCTCCAAGCTGAGGTCTATCAATAGCCGCCTGAAGATGCCTTGTACTCAATAAAGAACGAGTAAGTTCAGTATCAATACACAACCACTATGTACTGGTAGGATCACACGGCTACTCCAGTAAGCGAAATACATACCAGCAATCACAACATAGTAACCAAGCATATACAGAATATATAAAATTAATTATCATTTCGGGAGCAATGTACAATTCTACATTCTCAATAGCAAATAGATAGGACAATATAATGGTTCTCTCATGGAACCCATATCCAAACTGTTAGTATGTCGAAATGTGACACCCGATCCAATGTATGTGTCGGAACGTGACACTCGGTCCAATGTATGTGTCGGAACGTGACACTTGATCCAATGTATGTGTCTGAACGTGACACCCGGTCCAATCAACACAACCACAATCACATTCACACTTATAATGTACATACTCATAATCATACAATCACGTGTTGATCCATGGCATACAATTGTTCATTCATACTCATTTCATTAGGTTTGATCAATAGTGCCTCATTCACATACATGCATGCATTACAATGAAGCAATTACCAACATATATCACACAAATATGAAATCAAACCATCACCTATCTCGAAATCAAGCTTGAATCCCCCTAAGGCACTTGAATCTTCCCTTGCTGGATTCTTTCCGCTTGTTCTAGGTCTACGAACAATTAATATACCGCATGGATCAATAAATTAACGTCTAATTATCCGAATTATAACAAACGCAATAACCCAAGACCAAAACCATGATCCTAAGGTGCAGCTAGGGCTTTTTTCCACCATCAAATTCAGGCCAAAACCCTCCCCCAACGATAATTACCCATGAATCTAAGTTCTACGGATCAAAAAATCAGTTAGGGGAGTAAAATCCTTACCTTTAGCACCAAAAGTCATGGAAAACCGTCAAGAACTCGTCATGGGTCGTCTCTTAACTCTTAAGAATGAAGTTTGTAGAAAAATAACGAAATTGGGGTTTTTTCCCGACTTAATTCGCGACTGGCCCACTACGGCGGCCCCCATCCCGCCACAGCGGCCTGGCCCTGGCGGCTTACATGGAGACAAAACCTTAGAATTTGAGTTCTATCTACTCATATGATCAAATTCATCATTAAATCTCTCATTCATTACTAGATTTCCCTAGATCTCACTAACTCAGATTTCGTCCAAATCTGGACTAGGCTAGGAATTTCCAAGTTACTACTCAAAAGTTTTCTGGCCCCAATTCTTTTCCCATTGGCTTTTCTATAACGACGGGAACCAGTCGTTACAATAGATACCAATTAACCCATCACTCGTCTCCGAGTGATCAACTAGGAAAAACTTGCTAAAGTATGAGTAGAGTAGTACCTGAATCGCTGAACAACTGGGGATACTTGTCTCGCATGTCCTTCTCGGTTTCCCAAGTAACTTCCTCAACTGGACGATGCTTCCATTGAACTTTCACAGACTTAGTCTCTTTGGTCCTCAGCTTCTGGACATCACGATCAAGAATTGCAATCGGTTCCTCCTCATATTGAAGGTCTTTGTCTAACAACACTGAGTCTCACTTTAGGATGTAATCTCCGTCGCCATGATACTTCTTCAACATGGACATATGGAACACTGGATGAACTCCAGAAAGACTAGGTGGTAAAGCCAACCTATAAGCCACATGCCCCATATAGTCAAGAACCTCAAATGGACCAATGTATCAAGGACTAAGCTTTCCCTTCTTACCAAATCTTGTCACCCCCTTTATGGGTGATACCTTTAGAAGAACTTGTTCCCTAGCCTGAAATGCCATATCCCTTACCTTACAATCCGCATACTTTTTCTGTCGACTCTGGGCTGCTAGAAGTTTAGCTTGGATACTTCTCACCTTATCCTGAGCATCCTTCACCAAATCTACCCCTAAAGGTTTCACATCTCCAGCCTCAAACCACCCTATGGGTGATCTACATCCCCTCCCATAAAGTGCCTCGAACGGTGCCATGTCAATGCTGAAGTGGTAACTGTTATTATAAGAGAACTCACACAACGGTAGGAACTTATCCCAATGTCCTCCAAAGTCAATCACACATGCTCTCAACATGTCCTCTAACACTTGAATCGTTCTCTTCGACTGACCTTCCGTCTGTGGATGGAAAGATGTGCTAAAAGTGATTTGAGTGCCCAACTCATCATGTAATTTCCTCCAAAACTTGGATGTGAACTGCGTACCATAGTCTGAGATGATAGAAAGGGGCACCCCGTGCACCCTCCCTATCTCTTTCACATAAACCTTAGCCAACTGCTGAGCATTATAGTCTATTCTTACTGGAATACAATGGGCTGACTTAGTCAATCTGTCAACCACTACCCAAATAGAATCAAACTTCCCCAAAGACTTGGGGAGACCAACCACAAAATCCATAGCTATCATTTCCCACTTCCATTCCGGAATTGGCATTCCCTGAAGCAAACCTGTAGGCCTTTGATGCTCATATTTTACCTGCTGGCAGTTTTGGCACTTAGCCACAAACTCGGCTATGTCCTTCTTCATGTCAGGCCACCAATAAAGCCGCTTCAATTCTGGGTACATCTTGGTCACACTCGAATGAATGGAATACCGTGAAACATGGGATTCTATCAACATTTTCTGAATCAAGTCATCCACTCGGGGAACACAAATTTTCCCCTTAAAACTAAGCACACCTTCCGCATTAAGAACCATATCTTGTGCCTTACCAGACACTGTCTTCTTTCTAAGCTCATTCAAATTCTCATCCTCAAATTGTTTGGCCTTGATCTCCTCAATGAATGTGGGTCTAACTTCAATGCTAGCTAACACCCCACTTTTCTCTGAGATGCCCAACTGTATGAACTTAGACTCCAAAGTCTAGATCTCCTTGGCCAAAGATAGCTTGGATACACACAAGCAAGCTAGACTACCCATACTCACCGCCTTTCGGCTTAATGCGTCTGCCACCACGTTAGCCTTACCTGGATGATACTGGATGGTCACATCATAATTCTTGAGTAACTCCATCCACCTTCGTTGTCTCAGGTTTAGGTCCTTTTGAGTGAATACATGTTGTAGGCTACGGTGGTTAGTAAATACATCATAGTTGATACCATAAGGTTAATGCTGCCAGATTTTGAGAGCAAACACTACCGCTGCCAACTCCAAATCATGTGTCGGGTAATTCCGTTCATTCACTTTTAACTCCCGCGATGCATAAGCTATGACATTCTTATCATGCATCAACACAACACCCAAACCCGGATGTGAAGCATCAAAATAAACAATAAAATCTTTACCTTCTACTGGTAGAGCCAAAATAGGTGTTGTGGTCAGAAGAGTCTTGAGCTTTTGAAAGCTCTCTTCACACTTGTCAGTCCACTCGAAAGGTACCTTCTTTTTGGTCAACCTTGTCAAATGTGTGGCGATAGAAGCAAAATTCTTCACAAATCTATGATAGTAGTTGGCGAGCCCCACAAAACTCCTAATTTCAGTTAGAGAGCTAGGCCGAACCCAATTCCTGACTACCTCAATCTTTTGGGGATCTACCTTTACCCCATCCGTTGAAACTACATTCCCCAAAAAGGCAACTGAATCCAACCAGAACTCACACTTGGAAAATTTGGCATACAAATTTTGTCTCCCAAGAACACCCAGAACAATACAAAGATGGTCGGCATGCTCTTCCTTACTTTTTGAATAAACCAAAATGTCATCAATAAAGACAATAAAAAATGAATCCATAAATGGTTTGAACACATCATTCATCAAACTCATGAAAGCTGCAGGCGCATTTGTCAACCCAAACGACATCACTAGAAATTCATAGTGCCCTTAGCGGGTCCTGAATGCTGTTTCTGGTACATCCTCAGTTCTAATCTTAAATGATGGTAACCAGACCTTAGATCAATCTTAGAGAAAATAGATGCACCCTGCAACTGGTCAAAAAGATCATCTATCCGAGGCAGTGGATACTTATTCCGAATGGTGACCCTATTCAACTGTCGATAGTCTATGCACATCCTCATGCTACCATCCTTCTTGTTAACAAATAAGACAGGAGCACCACACAGGGAAGCACTAGGAAGGATGAAGCCTTTATCAAGAAGTTCCTGAGTTTGAGTCTTAAGCTCTCTCAACTCCGCCAGAGCCATGCGATAAGGAGGATTAGAGATGGGGAGGTTCCAAATCAATGCAAAAATCTATATCTCTATCCGGAGGCATACCAGGAAAATCGATAGGAAACACTTGTCTAAATTATGACAATACAGGAATAGACTCAATAGAGGGAGCTCAACTTCAACATCTCGAATATGAGCCAATAAGACAAACACCCCTACCCCACCATTTTCCTAGCCCAAATGGTAGATATGACCTTAGCTGGCTTAGGCTTATACACCCCTTCCCACTCTGACTTTTCCCTACCCGGGATTTCTAGAGTCATAGACTTAGCACTATAATTTAACACAACATAATAGGGGGACAACCAAGTCATGCCTAAGATTATATCAAATTCAGTCATATAAAAAATAACCAAATCAACCCAAGTCTGAAAAACCATAAACAAGATAGGGCAAGCACGATACAGATGGGTGACCATAACTGACTCTCCAACTAGGGTAGAAACATAGATGGAGGTATCAAGTATATCACAAACCATATCAAATCCCAAGAAAAACTGAACTGACACCTATGAATAAGTAGAACCCGGATCAAACAAGACAGTAGCCATACGGTCACAAACAAGAATAGTACCTGTGATCACTGCATCAGATGCCTCAGCCTCGGTCCTGCCCAGAATGGCATAACACTGAGCCTTGTCATCTTGATGGGCGACCTCCTTGCCTGGCTTCACTGCTCCTCTACCTGCATTACCATTTCCTCAGCCTCCACGGCCTCGCTGATTTCCTCCTCACCCAACTTGTGGACGCCCTCTACCATTATTACTATTACCCGCAGGTACCACTGCTCTAGTCTGCTGCTGCGCGGAATAAAATATGCGCGGGTGGGGAAAATCTCTCCTCATATGCCCAGGTTCTCCATATTTATAACAAGGACGATCAAAAGATGGCCTGCTGCCCACCGAAGGTGCGGCTCCCTGGCTATCCTGAATAAAATTCTGCGGTGGAGTTTGATATACTGTGAGTTTATGGTATTTTTGATACATTTCACTTAGAAGTTGTATGTGTCTAGAGCTATATTGTGTTAGAATTAATGTTTTTGTGTTATATTTGCAGGAAATAGGATTGGACGTGGTAGAGTGAGATGACAGCTGAAAATCTGTAGAAGGGGCCACCCACGGAAGTCACCTACGGACCGTAGGTCCTTCAACGGTACATCGATGGGTGGCGTATATGGAGCATCAGGGAATTCTGACCAAGTGTGGAACCACGTATGCAACTGACGGACCATAGGTCCACGGGCCGTCCTGCACATCCGTCGATTGATTCTGGGAGTTGAAGTTCCAGTACCTTATGAAAAATAGTCTAAGTATGGAGCTACGGAAGGGGCCTACAGACCGTAGGTTGACCCACGGTCCGTAGGTTGAAGTCGTCGAATGAAGCCGCGTCCCATAATTTTATTTCCTTATTTTGTTTCCTTTTTGTTTAGTACATGTTTTTCTATAAATAGGGTTTGTAAACCTCATTTTTGGAGGTTAGAAAATATAGTTTACTTTTAGTTATTGTTATTTTGTGAAATTAACTTGCAACTTTAGCAATTTGATTTCCTAATTTTGTTTTACAAGATTTTGACTTTGCAATTCAATTGGAGATTTCGGGTTTCTTCTACTCTAAGTGTAAGTTCATGAATTCTCTTTATCAAAACATGAATTGTGTTCTTTCAAGCATGAGTAGCTAAATCCACAACTAGGGTTGTGGGAACAATGAGCAATTACCAACATATGAATAATAATTTAGTAATTCTTGAATAGTGTTTATGAATGTATTGGTAATTCTTTCGCTTAGAAGTCTTTTTAACGATTGCACGCATTAGAACTCGCATTGTTGCTACTTGTCGGACCAAGGAGGTAGTTAATGAGAAAATAATTAGCAACAGAGATTTAGTGGATGCTATCTAATAGTCTAATGTCAATTGGTGCGAGGGTGAAAACTAAGCCATACATTGATGTGATGTCTAATTTGAGGTAAAGGTAAGGGTTAGTAAAGTATACACTCGTAGCCGGACTAAGGTGCGTAATGAAATTCCCTATTTGGAGGACCAATCACTTAGGGATACCTATCTTACCAACTTTGCCTGTAAAACACTAGGAAAGGATTACTATTATTAGGATTACCGTGTTAAGAGCTTATGGCGAACACATGTACCCTAGTTTCTTTCTCATATTGATAACAACAAAGTTGAATCCTGCTCACGTGTTACTTGATCAACAATCATTTATTTGTTTACACAACCCCCCCCCTTTAGTTACTTGTTTTCGGAAATAGTTTGATTAAACGGATATAATAGTGAGTTAAGTTTAAGTCTGAACCATATTTCTCATGGGATCGACCCCAACCTACAAGTTAGGATCTTTATTTGACAATGATCGCTTATACTTCTTTAGGGTGGTGTAATTTGAGCGTATCAAATTTTGGTGCTGCTGACGGAGAATTTGGCTTTTAGATTACGTTTAACTACATTATTGAACTTTAGTCAAGTATTTCCTGATTTTACATTTTTGTTTTTGTTTTTGTTTTCTATAGGTTTCTACTCTAGTGTATGCCAAGTACACGGAGTCGAAGCGAACCACTGACCCCCTACAATCCAGAGTTGAGTAAAACTTTGAGAAAAATGGATAATCAAGGGGTCCAAAATAATCCAAACAGAGAGGATCTTGGAGATGGACTGGAATTGCAGCCTCCAGGAATTATTAATGTGCCCGCTCAGGTTCATGGTCGTAATCTAATCGGAAATGCAGAAAGGGTTCAGAATCCACCAGCACCGAGGTTTTGTGAGCATTACATGGCTGATTATGATGCGACCACCTTAGATGGTCCTATTGTTCTTCCACCGCTACCTCCAGGTCACACATTCTTGGTCACTAGCAGTTTGATACAGATGCTTACAACGAGAGGGTTGTTTATTGGGTTGGCTTCAGATGATCCCTATGCTCATATGGCTAAACTTTCTAGTGTGTGTAAAAGTTGTGTTGGGTGACCACAGTTAGATATGGATGTCATCGGTCTGATGGTCTTTCCACTATCACTGATTGGAGATGCTGCTATGTGGTTTTCTAAGTTACCATACAATTCGATCTATACATGGGACCAAATTCATAAGGTATTCACAGCGAGGTACTTTTCGGTGTCCAAAAAGCTCAATCATAAGGATAAATTGAACAACTTCACAGCACTACCACGAGAGTCGATCAGCAGTTCTTGGGATAGGTTCACTGGGTTCATTAGAAATGTTCCAAATCACCGCATTGATGATGAGTCTTTAAATGAGTATTTTTATAGAGGGCAGGATGACAATGGAAGGGTTGTGCTTGATACTATTGCTGGAGGATCTTATGGTGAATGCACCTTTGAGGAGCTAGCTGAGAAACTTGAGCGGATTTCCCAAAACAACAATGCCTGGAGCACTAGAAAGGCAAACACTAATAGGACCACGTTCGTTGTTCAAGCCGCACCCAACCAAGCCAATGATGACATTTGTGAAGAGATGGCACAGATGAGAAAAAAATCGGGTTTGGTACTAAAGCATGTGAGTGGGAGTGCAGAAAAGGTAAATTCGGTGAATTATATGACTAGGTCTCCACCACCACCAGTTGAGGAGTGCTACTATGAGGAGGATGCGTACTTGGTAAATGATCAGACGGGAGGTTTCTGAACCAACGCCCAAGGTTCCAAGTCGGATAATTGGCGCCAAGGTCAAGGAAACCAAAGTTGGAACGATGGAGACTACAATCGTGAGGGAAACTATGCCCGGGTTGGGAAATACTATCATGATAACAACTACAACCGGAATAACTATGGCAACAGGAATGATAAGGCTGGTCCATACGTCCCTCCTGGTAATAGAGAGTCTGGTAATAGTAATACATGAATTGAGGATATGATGCAAATGATGATGCAGCGGTTTGATGCAACTGATGAGAATTTGAAAGAGATGCGAAATGACTTATCTGGAATCATTCAAAAAGTTGATGCCCATGCAGTGTCAATCAAGCAACTTGAGCAACATTTTAGCCAGTTGTCCGCCACTGTGAATCTACGTCAGCCTGGCACACTTCCTAGCAACACCATCCAAAATTTGAAAAATGATAGGCATTGTATTGAAGTCACTACTCGCGGAGGAAAGCAGACCATAGACCCTCCCATGCCATCTGAGGTTGAAAAAGTGATAGAGAAGGATGAGGATGAGATTGAGGTTTATGAAATTCTAAAAGATGATACTGCAAAGGAAGCCGAGGAGACCCAAAAAGTTGTTCCCATGCCTAGACCTCCATCTCCATTCCCACAGAGATTGGTGAAAAAGACCGAAGAAGGAAAATACCACAGGTTGATAGCTATGTTGAAGCAACTGTCCATAAATATCCCATTAATAGAAGCTTTGGAAAAAATGCTTGGGTATGCTAAATTTATGAAATATTTGGTGACCCAAAAGAGGGCTGTTAGTTTTGAGAATGAAGAGAGACTGCAACATTTTAGTGCTATTGGCACTAGGTCACTTGTGCAAAAGAAAAAGGACCCTGGAGCTTTCACTATTACTTGTACCATTGGGAAGTCACACTTTGCGAAAGCCTTGTGCGACTTGGGGGCCAGCATTAATTTGATGCCAATGTCCATTTATAAGAAATTAGGTTTAGGAGCTCTGAAACCGACTGCTATGCGTTTACTTATGGCTGACAGAACTGTGAAGAGGCCCATTGGAGTGCTCGAAGATGTCCTTGTGAAAGTGGGGTCGTTCATTTTTACGGCAGACTTTGTGATACTCGATTGTGAGGTTGACTTTGAGGTTCCCATCATCTTAGGGAGATCATTCCTTGCTACTGGGCGTGCCTTAGTCTATATGGAGAGAGGGAAGATGAAGTTCCGACTGAATAATCAGGAGGTCACTTTTAACATCTGTAGGTCTATGAAGTAAGAAACTGATGTTAAGTCGGTATCGGTAGTGAATCATACTATGGAGAAAGAGTCTAAAGTGCCTATTGAGGAGAGGATAGGTGTTGATGCACTAGCAGCGGTAACACTGAATTGTGACAGTAATGATATTGAAGTCATGAACGAGCTTGATGAGTTTCGCCTAAAAGTATATGAAAGTTCAGCCTTGTACAAAGAGAAGATGAAGAAGTATTATGATCAAAAGATTGAAAAGCGTGAATTTGTTGTTGGTGATCTGGTTCTCTTATTCAACTCAAGGTTGAGGTTGTTTCCTGGCAAGCTCAAGTCCAAGTGGACCGGGCCATTCAAAGTGACTCAAGTGTTTCCACATGGAGCGGTCGAGCTCGAGAACAAGGAGGGAACAAGGTTCAAAGTGAACGGGCAGAGGATTAAGGTCTACATGGGTAAATTGGAGAGTGTGCAAGAAGTGATTGAGACCTATTATCTTGATGAAGTCTGAGTAATCAAGGTGTCTGCGTTGTGCCGCGACGTTAAATCAAGCGCTGCTTGGGAGGCAACCCAAGATGTACAATCTAGCCCACTATTGGGTTTTCTTTTCGATATAGGAGTTTTCTTCTGTTATTTTGATTTTTGTAGCTCTTTTGATAGGTGTTTTATTTCTGTATTAGTGTTGGCTAGATATAGAATAGGGTCCGTGCCTAAAAAGTGTCCAGAAAATGTAAAAAGAAAGTCCTAATGGTTGCTACATGTGCATGGAAAAAAGGGCAAAATCTACAGAAAAACAGTTGTGTAGTGGTCTACAGACTCCATCGATGGTCCGTTGGTCCATCCACAGACCGTGAATGGAGTCCGTAGATCCCAGGTAAGTTTTTAAATGTTTCTAAGTGTCAGAGTGACCTACGGTCCGTAGGTCGACCCACAGACCGTCGACGGGGTCTTGTGGGTCCAAAACTAGGGTTTGCCTGACCCGACCCGGACTCCTTATAAAATAAAACCTTTCATTTTAAATTCATTCCCCCACGTTCAAAAATCCCTCCCCACCATTTTTCAACCCTCCACATACCCAAATTCATCCATTTATCCACCATATCACTCCCACAATCCATTCCCCAAATCCTATTAATCTCTCATTCTCTCCCAAATCAATCCCCCACTTCTATTCTTCTTCCCCAACGATTCCAAAAGTCTGGGTTCGGTGTCGAAAGGCTAGCAAAGGGTCATAGATATCATTGCAACACACACTCACCATTGTTGTTTGCTTGTGGGGTAAGTTGATTTCTCCCGAACTTTGAAATTCTTCATAGTTTCCATTTGAAATCACAACAATGAACTTGACCTTGGGGTGTTAGTTTTGTGCTTGAATGTTTAATTATAAGTTATAAACATCCTTGGTATGATGGTAGGTGAGTGTGTAGTTAATTAAAACCAAATAAATCAAGTAATGGGTCTAATTGGATGTTTTGACTTAGGGTTCGTAGTTTGATGTGTTAAAATGTGAAATTTTGTGTAATTGGGTCCCTAAGGATGATAAACTACCATATTACATGTTGAAATGCATGTATAGACCCAGTTTGTTTGTAATTATTGAAAGAAAAGGCATAAAATTGAGTCAACGTCTGTAACCTGGAACAAAACTGACCCACGACTCCCCGTCCACGGATCGTAGGTCACCCTACGGTCCATAGGTCACCCTACGGTCTGTAGGTCGAGTCTGTGGGTCAGTTGCACACAATGTTCTCACTAAGTGTCGGACCACGGTGTGGACTACGGTCCGTCATTCCATCGACGGACCGTTCTGCACATCCATGGTTCCCACATCCGGGACCTGTTTTCAACCATCTGACCCACGGAGGGGACCCATGGACCGTCATTCTATCGATGGACCATACGTACCCACCGTAACAGTTCAGCTACCGTCCAAATTTTTTTCGGGTTTGTGTTTTGGTCTGACTCTTGTTCTAAAATTATTCCGTGAGTATTATTGCACTATTTTGGTACTAACTAAGCTTCTGCAGGTACCATGGCTCCTAAGCAAGCTCCCACCTATGCCGCTAAAGGGAAGTCCAAGTCCATCGCACCTTCCTTCCAGTTGATCAATGAGGACACGGACAGTGATTACATTCCTCCTCCTACCAGGACCTCCCCCACTGCTCCTCGCACTACGAGGAATCGAGCACAACTTGTGAGTTCCAATGAGGTCACTGCCCCCCCCCCATCTGAGGAGGGGACACACCGATCGGCTCACAGGCTGACTCTGAGTCACAGTCCGGCTCTGGTTTTAGCGGCAGCACCACCTCTTCTTCTGAGGCTGATAGTTCTGGCAGCATCCTAGTGCCCCCAGTTCTGTGCCTGCACCAGTTGCTGAGGAACCCAATAGATGGTTCATCGAGGGCCAATATCAAATATACGCCGATGCTTAGGCTAGTCCCCGAGGAGCGCTGGGTTCTCACAGGTAGCCTTCACACCGCTCCAATCATTAAGGAGCTCTTCCATAGGCACATGTGTGAGTGGATCGAATGGCCCTAGGCACGTACAGCGAGGAAATAGTCAGGGAGTTCTACGCTTCCTATGACACCACTGTTAGAGGGTCCATCTCCAAGCGGGCCAAGCCCACCGCTCAGCCTCCACTTGTGGCTACACTTGTACGGGGTTTCACACTGGACATCTCTGAGACCACCCTCCGCAGGTTTATCTATGGCTCGGACCATACCCTGCCTATCAATACAGCAGAGTTTGACTATCGCATGGGCTTCATTCTGAGTGGGGCATTTAAGAGGAATACCGAGCAGAGGGAGTCACTTATTAGGTAGCTAGCACAACACCTTGCCACAGATGGAGAGCGCGCAGAGTGGGTCAGTACTCCGAGCCTGGGGAATAGGAAAGCTACCCTGAATTTTGTTGCAAAAAATTTCTGGCTGCGAAACAGACTGTCCCCTACTCAGGTGGACAATGTGGTCACATGGGACCGAGCGTTGATAGTTGCAGCCATGGTAGCAGGGCTTGAGGTAGATTTTGCTTGTATACTAATCGCAGAGATCCATGAGAGGGCCTTCAAGGCCACCACCACCCTACCATTCCCGTGCCTTATCTTCTAGCTCTGCAGGGATGCTTCTCTCCCCGTTTGGCATTCTGACCGGTTGCTCAATGCGACCAAGAAACTGGACATTGGCCTCATACGGGATGATGCCAACTTAGTTGCACCTCGCAGGGAGCCATATATTGAGGTACCACCGTTGGGAGATGATCTTGCTGCGGATGTGGAGCAGATGCAGACGGATGACACTGCCCCTCCAGCCACTACAGTGGTTGTCCAGGATCCTCCGTCACCGACCGCCAGTCAGGCTCCTTGCTCATCCATAGCCACGCCCTCTTCAGGGTCCACCGCTATCCCTCTTAACAGAGTCCAGAAGCTGGAGGCACAGATGGCCACTCTGCTTCTGCATGTGAAGCCATGGATGCAGCGGTCGATAGCGGAGTCCGAGGTGAGGGTTGAGCAGGGGATAGAGCAGATGATGGACCAAAGGGTCCAGGCTATTCATAAGTGCTTAGATTCCTTTCAGTTGTGAGTCCTGGAGAGGCTGGCCCCGACCGTTGACGTGACCACTTTCCAGCAGGAGTTGGCGAGCCTCCGTGCTACTGTTGCTGGACTCCTAGCCCCCCAGAGACTGAGCCAGAGTCTTCCCCAGCAGCACCGGATGATGAGGTGGTGATGACTGCCTTATTCTGTTATATTATGCCACCACTGGACTCTTTCCGTGATGCTGGGAAGAGCCACCACTCCGACCACACTTCTGATGTTGATGAGGAGAACAGATTGAAAAAGAAGGAGCGCCAGCCGACTGAGGAGGCTCAGAGAGCTTCCCTACTTGATGAGGACTTGAGACAGCAGCGGGCCCATGAGGCGGTTATTGGACCATCTGGCAGAGTGAGCACTACTGAGGGTGCTACTAGTGTTGATGCGGGCTCTATTGATGGCGTCACGAGTATTGATCCAGCGGGCTCCGAGAAATCGGACCCACCCGCTTCTTAAGTGTCTTCGGTGCATCCGCACCACAGTTTTACTTCACCTTCACCTTATGCTTTATTTTAATTCTTTCTATGCATTAAGGGCAATTGCACTTTATTTTGTTGGGGGTAGGGTAAATGGATTGGAGTGTTAGGGTGAAGTTTGAGTAACCCAATTCACAATCCTCCTTTGTGGTTTTGTTTCCTGTGATCTTTTCCCCCAAATGCCTGTTTACTTTTATGTTGAACCGACATGTTTAGAAATGTATGTGTAGAAGTAAGTAGAAGAATAAAGGGCATGATGGCATAAAAAACATGAAATTGATACCCGTCCAAAAATTGTGAAATGTGCTAGAATCTATAGGCTTGATGAGTTGAATATGTTGGCTCTTGATATGACATGATAAAGAACCGATGGGACCTCATGACTTAAGCTGAAACTTGAACTGGGTAATCTGATAATGAAACAATGTGCCAAGTGTGAGTGAGAAAAGTTTTAATGTTCAGACAGTATTGTGCCAATCTAGAACTTTCCCCGTTGGTCTTGCTAAGATAATCTAGGCTAGAATCTAGGAAATTATCATAGGACCTTGTTCTGATAAGTCCACTACTGCCTAAAATGATCCAACCAAAAGAAATAATGTTCCCCTTGATCCAAATGTTTGAGCCTAAAATAGACCACTTCTTTCAATACACCTAACTGACCTTCCCTAAAAATAATTGTTTTGACCCTGGTCCCTCCTTGGACATGTGCACCTTGACTTAGACCAAAAGCCTAAGTTGAGGGTGCCTAATTCAAAAAGTTACCTTAATCTTGGCCCCTGTCCGACATCGGATATTGTGCACCTCAACTCATGCAAAATACATAAGTTGAGGGTGGCTATGAAAGAGGAAACCAAAATAAAAAGGATATGAAAAGAGTTTTGTGTTGAAGAGAGAAAGAAAAAAAAAGAAAAAAGAAGTGATTGTATTCAAAAGATGAATGACTACAGTGCTAAAAGAAGCAACGAAAAATGAAGTAAAAGAAAACAGAAGAAAAGTGAAAAATATGAGCTATAAAGTCAAAAGTCACATCTGTGTTGAGGAGAGTCAAGGGAAAAAAAAATGAAAGGATGTCAAGAATAGGGTTGAGAAAAGAGGTAAAAAGCCAATGTAATGTCAAGGAGGGCAGAAAGTCACTAAAAAGTACTCAAATATATCCTACCTGACCTTGAGCCTACGTTACAAGATAAGAAAGTCCTATAGTGATCCTAGTGACTAGTTTGGAGAGTCTATGCAGTTAAAATAAGGGCAAGCCTATGGTATTGAGCACTAACTGTACTTGAAGTCACTTATGAGTGTGAGTGTTGAATGAATCCTAAAAATCAAAATTCATATCTATTGTGTGTGAAAAAAGATTTCTTTTGAAGTGAGGGCACTAGTTACATTGTTGGAGAATTGATACCTTGGTGATTGTAAAAGGTGTATGTTGTGATGTCTGTTGGTCGATCTATGTCATGTTTTGATCCGCATGAGTTAGCTTGTTGAGTCTAAATGAAGTTTGCACTAAGGAAATAGGATGGATTGAAAAGGCCATGTGATTGCTTGAGTTTGTATGTCTGCTTCTACACAAGTGTCGTTTAGAGTTTAGTGCATCGCTTGAAGACAAACAACGAGTTTAAGTTGAGGGTGTTGATATACCGTGAATTTACGGTATTTTTGATGCATTTCACTTAGAAGTCGTATGTGTCTAGAGCTATATTGTGTTAGAATTAATGTTTTTGCGTTATATTTGCAGGAAATAGGCTTGGACGTGGTAGTGTGAGATGACAACTGAAAATCTACAGAAGGAGCCACCCACGGAAGTCACTTACGGATCGTAGGTCCTTCGAAGGTCCGTCGATGGGTGGCGTATATGGAGCATCAAGGAAGTCTGACCAAGTGTGGAACCACAGATGCAACTGACGGACCGTAGGTCGACCTACGGGCCGTCCTGCACATCCGTCGATTGATTTTGGGAGTTGAAGTTCCAGTACCTGATGAAAAAGAGTCTAAGTATGGAGCTACGGAAGGGACCTACAGACCGTAGGTCGAAGTCGTCGAATGAAGCCGCGTCCTAGAATTTTATTTCCTTATTTCATTTCCTTTTTGTTTAGGACATGTTTTTCTATAAATAGGGTATGTAAACCTTGTTTTTGGAGGTTAGACAATATAGTTTACTTTTAGTTCGTGGTATTTTGTGAAATTAACTTGCAACTTTAGCAATTTGATTTCCTAATTTCATTTTACAAGATTTTGAATTTGCAATTCAATTGGAGATTTCGGGTTTCTTCTACTCTAAGTGTAAGTTCATGAATTCTCTTTATCAAAACATGAATTTTCTTCTTTCAAGCATAAGTAGCTAAATCCGTAACTAGGGTTGTGGGAACCATGAGCAATTAACAACGTATGAATAATAATTAAGTAATTATTGAATAGTGTTTATGCATGTATTGGTAATTCTTTCACTTAGAAGTCTTTTTAACGAGTGCACGCGTTAGACTCACCTTGTTGCTACTTGCCGGACCAAGGAGGTAGTTAATGAGAAAAGAATTAGCAATAGAGATTTAGTGGATGCTATCTAATAGTCTAATGTCAATTGGTGCAAGGGTGAAAACTAAGCCATATATTGATGTGATGTCTAATCTGAGGTAAAGGTAAGGGTTAGTAAAGTATACACTTGTAGCCGGACCAAGGTGCCTAGTGAAATTCCCTCTTTGGAGGACCAATCACTTAGGGATACCTATCTTACCAACTTTTCATGTAAAACACTAGGAAAGGATTACTATTATTAGGATTACCGCGTTAAGAGCTTATGGGGAACACATGTGCCATAGTTTCTTTCTCATAGTGATAACAAAAAAGTTGAATCTTGCTCACTTGTTACTTGATCAACAATCATTTATTTGTTTACACAACCCCCCCCCCCTTTAGTTACTTGTTTTTGGAAATAGTTTGATTAAATGGATATAATAGTGAGTTAAGTTTAATTCTGAACCATATTCCTCGTGGGATCGACCCTAACCTACAAGTTGGGTTCTTTATTTGACAACGATCGCTTATACTTCTTTAGGGAGGTGTAATTTGTGCGTATTAGAATTTTTGAGTAACTACCTGTAGAAGCAGGCATGGCAGACTGAATTGGCCGGGCCGGAAGAGTCGGCCTTCCTGAACCTCTGGAGTAAGAACCATGGAAGTTACCTGTACTCTTGGGCTTCTTAGCTAAAGCCTTGACCTGTCCATCGCGTCTAACTCCTTCCACTTTCCTCACAAAATCTGTCACCTCATTAAAACTTTTCCCTGCAGAGGTCATGTGAACAGACAATACCTGTAACTCAGAGTTCAGTCCCTTGACGAATAGAGGTATCCTCTCCTCCTCAGTAGTCACCAATTGTGTAACAAATCTAGACAAGGCATGGAACTTAGCCTCATAAGCAGCTACAGTCATACCACTCTGCTCCGAAGCCATGAACTTATCCTTCTTACGATCTCTCAAAGTCCGGGGCACATACTTTTCCAGAAACAGAGCATGAAACTATGTCCAAGTGAGTAGGGGTAAAGCTGATGATATGCATTCCACATAGTCCCTCCACCACTGCTTAGTCTCACCCTGTAGCTGGAAGGTCACGAACTCTACCCCATGCTGGTGTACAATACCTAACTTGTGCAGCCTCTCATAACAATCAAAAATAAACTCATAGGCATCCTCACTCTCAGAACCATGGAACACAGGCAACTTTAGCTTCAGAAATTTAGTCAACAGTTCATGCTCATTACCAGTCATCACAGGACACAATAGGGGATCGAAAAAGGCATCAATGCCTACAGCTCCAGCCACCTTGGGAACAGTAACAACAATAGGGGGTTTGGTGGGAGTTTGAGTTGCTTGTGCTGCGGGAAGAACTCCAGGACCAACCAATCCCTTCAGAAAAGACATGATTTGTTGAGCTAACACTAGGTCTAAGGGAGAAATACATGTAGCCTCTGCCAGTGCATCTCCCTCTGCTCCAACCTCCTCTTCATCCTCAATTTCCAAATTCTCTTCTACCTCTTCGTGATGTGCGGGAGGAACCTCATCTTTGGGAGCATTCTCAACTGGTGCTCCACCCCTAGCGGGTGCTACCCTTCCTCGGCCTCTGCCCCTTGCGCTTCCTCTACCCCTGCCTCGACCGCGGCCTCTTGCTGTGGATTCCTCAGCTGGCTCATTTACGGGAGCTACGGGCCTGACGCCATTGAAACAAGTGTTAACCATCTGCGGACGAAAGAAGGAAGAAGATTAGATAACAATTGGAATCAAGTCATAGCACGAAAAGAGTAGAAACAAAAAGATTTCCTAAAGTCCTGTAGCCTCTTGAAGAAAAGTACAGATGTCTCTGTACCATTCCGCAAGACTCTACTAGACTCGTTTTGGTACAATGAGATCAACGAATCTAGGGCTCTGATACCAACTTTGTCATGACCCAGACCGTCATGATTGGCACCCACACAAACCCTCTGGTGGGAGAACCATTACTACAGCTCAACTAAGCAAACTAACCCAAAATCTAACATTTAAAGATATGGAAGCAGGTTTAAATGCAGAAATTATATAGAGTTCCCATAAACTCCAAAGTTTTAAATAAATAACTAACCAAACTAATGGGGAAGTTTAACCCCTAGAACCGGAAAGTCATTGTACCAAAACATCTAAAGTTCAACAAGTTTAAGAAAAAGGGGTACAACCCCAACTAACATGAGAATATCTAAATAGTCTAAGTCCGAAGAAAATGGACTAAACAATAGGAAGGACTCCATGGCAGCCTGAAAGAACTGGCTCACCCTTGAAATCTGGTCTCGATCACTGATCTCCTAACTGAGGTCTATCAATAGCCGCCTGAAGATTCCCTGTACTCAACAAAGAATGAGCAAGTACAGTATCAGTACACAACCACAATGTACTTTTAGGATCACGCGGCTACTCCAGTAAGCGAAATACAACCAGCAATCACAACACAGTAACCAAGCATATATAAAATCAGTTATCATTTCTGGAGCAATGTACAATTCCATATTCTCAATAGCATATAGATATGACAATACAATGGTCCTCTCATGGAACCCATACCCAAACTGTTAGTGCGTCGGAACGTGACACCCGATCCAATTAGTGTGTCAAAACGTGACACCCGATCCAATGTATGTATCAGAATGTGACACTCGATCCAATGTATGTGTCGGAACGTGACACATGATCCAATGTATGTGTCAGAATGTGACACCTAATCCAATGTATGTGTTGGAACGTGACACCCGTTCCAATCAATACAATCACATTCACACTCATAATGTGCATACTCATAATCAGATAATCACGTGTTGATCCATGGCATACAATTGTTCATTCATACTCATTTCATTAGATTTGATCAATAGTGCCTCATTCACATACATGCATGCATTACAATGAAGCGATTACCAACATATATCACACAAACATGAAATTAAACCATCACCACCTCGAAACCAAGCTTGAATCCCCCTAAGGCACTTGAATCTTCCCTTTTTGGATTCTTTCCGCTTGTTCTAGGTCTACAAATAATTAATATAACGCAAGGATCAATAAATTAAGGACTAATTATCCGGATTATAACAAACCCAATAACCCAAGACTAAACCCATTATCCTAAGGTGCAGCTAGGGCTTTTTCCCACCATCAACTTCAGGCCAAAACCCTCCCCCAACGATAATTACCCATGAATCTAAGTTATACGGATCGAAAAATGGATTAGGGGAGTAAAATCCTTACCTTTAGCACCAAAATTCATGGCAAACAGTCAAGAACTCGTCCTGGGTTGTCTCCTAACTCTTAAGAACGAAGTTTGCAGAAAAATAACGAAATTGGGGTTTTTTCCTGACTTAATTCGCGACTGGCCCGCTACGGCGGCCCCCATCCCGCCACAGCGGCTTACACGGAGACAGAACCTAGGAATTGGAGTTCCAAACTCCCATTTCACAACACACCTTCAACCCTTGACGTTCTAAAACTACCCGTTCACGCTAAGATCAGGTTCGGGATTTCTACTCGCCCGAATTCGATTATGTAAAGTCGCACGGGTTCCTTAACGTCTTAGCTATCTACTCATATGATCAAATTCATCATTAAATCTCTCATTCATTACCAGATTTTCCTAGACCTCACTGACTCAGATTTCTTCCAAATCTGGACTAGGCTAGGAATTCTCAAGTTACTACTCAAAAATTTTCTGGCCCCAATTCTTTCTCCATTGGCGTTTCTATAACGACGAGAACCGGTCGTTACACATTTGATCACAAGTACCAAATATGTCAATCCCATGCATCAAATAGATCAATCATATACGCCAAATAGATTAATCATATGCATCAAGCAGCTCAATCATATGCATCAAGTAGATCGATCACAATAGTCAATATTTGTCAGAACCATTTTCCTTCGGCACGATATCATTAGTCGAAATCATTTGCCTTCGGCTTTCACATAATGTCATTTGCCACAACCATTTCCCTTCAACATTCATATCACTAGCCGAAGACGGAAATTTAGTTTAAGTTTATATATTTTATTTGTTAAAATTAGCCGATGAAGAAATTACCGTCGATTTCCCAGGCCTTCCATATATATAAGACTGATTTTTATTTTTTAACTCATAATTTGATTCATTTATTTTTATTCGTATTTATTTATTACTAACACTTTTACTGAGTGTCTTTACATGTACCACAGAGTCGCTTTTCATTAAAGTTAATCGAATGGAGTTCGAATTGTATTTTCTATTCATTATTGTATATATTATTGACGTTAGGTAAACCTTAGGCCGTTTTTGATATTATTGTTTTGTTTTATTAGTTGTGTATTTCACATATTTATTTTACTTGTATATTATTTTATCTCCTCCGCAATTTAAAAAAATGAATTTAGTCGGGACCCACAGTTGTGGATTTCGAAGGATGCCTAACACCTTCCCTTCAGAATAACTTGAACCCTTACCTAGAAGCTATTCGTTTCGTTGACTTATTTTTCAATTGGTTTCTTAGTTTTTCTAAAATTAGGTGGCGACTCCTTCAAAATCTTTTTTTCTTAAAATTCTTTTAAAATTGATTAAATTGATTAATTTTCGAGTCACCACGACGTTTTACCTTATTTGAATAAAGTAGGAATGTAAACACTCATGACGAGTTTGAAGTGCATAAAATTGGTTTTCCTTTGGAGAACTTGAACCCGAACCACTAGGCGGAGCTTGCCTACCATCTATTCCTTTGTCAATTCTAGACGGAAAATCTCTCAAGTTGTGACCACTTTTACCACAACCAAATAAATTATCTGTACCCATCAAGCATTTTTTGAATGACTCTTGCCACACTTTTGACATGCGGGAATCGGAAAAACATTTCCACCACTATTTCCTCCTTGAGACTTTGGGTTAGACACCCTATCTTTATTAAACTTAGAAGTCAGAGCATTAGATGAACCTTGACCGGAAAACCTTTGTTGGAACTTAGAATGACCATGTCTATCGAACCTTGAATGTGAAAAGTCACCATTACCGGTCTTTGTCCTCTTTGCTTCCCTAGACTTTTCCTTATGTTTCTCCTCTTTAATTTGTTAAGCATGAATCATTAGACGAGAAATGTACATTTCCTTAATAAGCATGGAGGTACGATATTCCTTAACCACCATTTTGGACACACCCGAAACAAACTTGCTCATCTTTACCCTAGGATCAGCAACCATAGTGGAAGCATATCTAGAAAATTGCGTGAAATTAAAGGCATACTCCTTCACACTCATATTTCCTTGATGAAGGTTAATGAATTCAAGTACCTCTGCTTCCCTCATCTCAAGAGGAAAGAATCTATCAAGGAAAGTACCCTTAAACTTTTCCCAATCAAGAGGACGCACATCAACCACCCTCTCTTCCTTCCATTGGTTGAACTAAACTTGAGCAACACCCTTAAGTTGATAAGCGGAAAATTATGCCTTTTCAATCGGCGTCACTCCCATGATCATCAACACCTTGTATACCTCATCAATGAACTCTTGAGGATATTCCTAAACCTTGGAACCATGAAACTCTGGGGGATTCATCCTAGTGAAGTCCCTTACTCTAGTTGACGTCGTACCCACATTTGGGTTCTTGGGGACCACAGCCTCCCTATTGGCTTGAGCCACCATGGCTTGAGCCAACACTTGAAAAGTAGCTCAAAACTCTGCATTAGTCACTTGTTTGGCCAATGGTTCGGTCGGAACTTGTGAAGCTTCTTGAGGAGCTTGAATAGGTTCTCGTTCCACATTCTCATTCAAATTCCTCCTAATGTATGCTCTTCGAGAGGCCATATCCTGAAAAGCATCGGATAAGGATTAGGAGAGAGACACATAGAGTTAAACTCTATCACACGAATTTAGAATGATGAAAAAATGGAATTTCCTAAACATCTTATAGCTTCCTACTCATAAATATGGCGCGCTTCACACTCATGAACAAAACTCTACTTGACGTGGCTTATGAGACATCTTATGACCTTTCTAAATCTTGTGCTTTGAATACCAAGTTTGTCACAACCCAAAGTACTGGCATATAGAACCCCGAGAGGCCCTACACAAGTCACTTAGCATACATCATACAAGATAATAGAAATAAAGATTTTAAAAGATAGCATTTCATATATCAATAGAGTTTTTGAAAGAGGAAGTCTAACATGAGTCTCAAAAGAGATCTAATACATCATAAGAAAAGTGATTGGGACATAACCCATACATCACATACAAAGTCTAAAAATAGAAATGAGATAAAGCTATAAAGTGTCTCGGTCCTCAGAACATAAGGACTCGCCAATCACTTGAAGCAACCAATAGATGTCTAGCCACGAGTGTACGAGGTAGGACATTGGACCCTACATTTATGAGATAATACAGGCACAAGTATGCATTAGTAAATGAAATGTACTAAGTATGGGTTAATATGCATAAAAATAGGCATGGTGACATGAATGACTTAAAATGAGTAGGCTATATCATATTGAAATATTTAAAATCTTAGGAAAGAATGACATGAAAATCATAAAACATAGTCAAATACATTACCATAGAGGACATAAGAAAAGCTTGAATAAAACATAGTCATTTTTGTGGGATCATAGCTTAACCGACAATAAGACCATGAGAGCTATGTCAGGGAATCCAGTATATCCGTCATATCGAAAGAAGGGGAATCTACATGCCAAGGTAGAATCTGTACATATCATTTTTTGCTAAAGTGGATCCACTAGCTAGGTAATTTAAGACAATCCTACGAGGGAACGTAGTTTGGGACTAGAGGTTGCTACTTGTCATGCCCCGAGTCTACACCTTAGAAGTGGCCGGCACTCGAGAACCATGTATGGCCCCAAGTGAACCCTTGGCTTGGCTCAACTCTCAGTGGAAGACTTACTAAACATAAGATAGAGTTAAATATAAAGCTTTAACTCAAATATCTCAAAATAGATACTCAAAATATTTAGAATTAAACATTCACTGTCCAAAGAGGCAACTCAAGTCTTGAACATTGACAAATGAAAATGAAACAGACTTCTCAACTACTACTGTCTATCTATGAAGCCTCTAATACTATGAGAGATGTCGGGACAAGTCCACAGATCATACTAACAAAACTGAAATACTAGAAATAAATAAGGGATCCTCCGGAAGCAAGGAGGCTCACCAAACAACTCTAGGACTGCAAGTGGTATCAACGAAACACATGTTGATGACTGTAATCTCCTGTATCTGTATCATGAATGATGTAGGCCAAATAGCGTCAGTACATGAAATGTACGAGCATGAAAAGTGAAATCTAAAACATGACATAAGCTTGAACTAGAACTGAAGAAACATATGTACCTCATCTCAACTCTACTCAACTCAACCTCAACTCATGGATACTCAACTCAATACAGTATAAAAACAACAATAAAGATGCAGTTTATATAAAGCATTTAAAATAGTAGATACCAACTCAATGTATTTAAAAATACAATAATAACTCAGTTTGTATGTAAAGATACAAAATAACTCTATTTGGAAGATTCTCTAACCGGCA
The DNA here is from genome assembly GCA_029582245.1 of Solanum etuberosum. NCBI lineage: Eukaryota > Viridiplantae > Streptophyta > Magnoliopsida > Solanales > Solanaceae > Solanum > Solanum etuberosum. The sequence goes on along the minus strand of JAJONR010003138.1, from coordinate 11,585 downwards.
ACCATCACTATCAGCTATATGATGATACAGCGTCTCACCCACGCTGCCAGCACTGTACTATACCTTGTCGGGGTATAGAACTCCTCAGCTAAGTGGATCCACTAAGCTATGCTTAAAAATCAATAAGGAATCATCTAAAAAGTATGACCCTTTCTACCCACGTAGGCTACATGGTTTATGAGGACTTTGAATTATCTGAACTCGTCCCCATATCGTTGCTCATTACTACTTCCAAAATATAACTTAGCTCTATGTTTAAAAATATTTCCTCATCCTCAAACTCTGAGATTATTACTCAAAAGATTTCTCTTAAAAGAGATAGCACTCAAAACTCCTCATGAACTCATTTGGAAATCGATGTTCCCCTCATTTTAAATATAAAAACATTTACTCTTGGGAATACTTAGTTTCCATATATTCATTTTGAAAATGAAAATCAACTCTACTCATCCTCATACTCAAGAACTCAAGTATTAAAACATGTTTTAAAAGATTGTAAAAGACTTCTCAAAATGACTCGCAAGAACTCTAAAAGACTTTATTCTTAACTCTTCCCTGAATTTGAATTATGAATTCAAGGGTTATGATTTGTATTATGAAGGATCTCTCAATGTTTAGATGTAGTTTAGAGTAGTTAGAATCAGTAAGGAGTAAAGGTACAGTTTAAAAGAACTTAGACGGAGTAAATGCCTGAAAAAGGGTGGGGGCAGGCGACCCTGTCACACTGCTGGCGCCCCTAAACTTCTGAGACCTCACTGGTTTCGACGAATTTTTTTCTTCAATTTTTGGCCCTAATTCGGTTAGAACCGAATGGTTTCTTCAAAACTAACTTAGATTCGAATACATAATATAAGTACATGAGAATCTACTAAAAAACAACCCTCAAACTTCTAACATTCATCTCAAGAACTCATCAAACTCATTATTAACGATTTAAGAACGAAACTTCAAGAAACTCATCAAGAACTCAAATCATTCAACCTCAAGAACGAAGTTACAGATTTAAAATCATATGATTGGCTTGTGGGTGAACGAACCCAATACTATGAGAGCTACATACATTAATTTGGCGAAACAAATCCTCGATTCGCAAGAACCTTGATTGTTCTTTCTTTTTTCCTCTTTTCCTCATCTTGAACTCTTCTCAAAACCCTAAGCGTATTTTGGGATTGTGAAAACTGACCCAAATCAGTTTAAACCCATAAAATATTACTAAAAATGTTTAAAGCTGATGGGATATGGAAAAGACCAAAATACCCCTCACTAATTCAGGTAAATTTCCTTAACTGAACATGCTGACTTCAAATAAACATATCTCACTCATGTTATCTCAAAATTTAGCAAACTCGGTGGCATTAAAAAGAGGATTCAAAGACCTTTCATTTGATATCTTATGGGCCACTTAACTCATCATGTAGTGAAAGTTATGGTCGTTTGAAGTTGACCCAAAACTCACAACTTAAGCATAACTTGCCAAATTCTCAAGTTGGCTCTTTCCAAATTAGTTCTTCCTAAATTTCACTCTTTCTAATACTGAGGTGTTACAATATCTCCCCCTTGGGAACATTCATCCTCGAATGAGGTTACTCTAAGTAGAACTAAGGGTAGGAACATTTAACACCCAGCTCAAACACCCAACATGCAATTTAGCACACTCAGCATATCAATTTAAAGAGTACCAAGAAAAGAATTAGTACCTTGATTAGGAATTTCTCCGGACTGAAAGAGATGTGGGTATATCTTCTTCATATCCTCCTCAACCTCCCAAGTAGCTTCCTCAGCAAAATGATTCCTCCATAAGACCTTGACTTATGCAACCTCTTTGGTTCTCAATTTGCGAACCTGACGATCAAGTATCTCAACGGGAATCTCCTCATAAGACAGGCTGTCCTTAATACCAATATTTTCAGTCGGTATTGTTTTATCGAAAAATAGAAATAAAAACTAAGGTTTTCGAAAATCAACTTAACTTTTAAGGAAAATCAATTTTCAAGAGTCGCCACTTAATTTTTTTAAAGAAATTAAGAAAACTTCAGATTTTTCAAAAGATTTTTAAAACAGAAAAAAAATCATTTGAAATCCAAAGAGGGTTCGGGGTTCAATTTATATTTCGAGAAGAGTTTAAGCATTCGAAATGTCTGCTAACGCGCGGATGACCAACGACTTGACTAAATATTTGACTAACTTGAAAAATTAATTAAGTAAGAAAACTCATTTTTTATTTGAAAGGAAATAAACCTAAAGGGATTCTTAAAGTAATTAATTCACATATTGACAAGACAACTAATAAAATAATTTATAAACAAAATAAGTAATAAATAAAATATAAATACGTCAATTTGAATATAAAAGAAGAAATGACTTTCTTTTGGAAATTTAATTAAATAAAAAATTAATTCAAATAAAAGGTTAGTTAATACAAAAAATAAATAAACAATATAAAGGAAGAAATATTGAACTTGGGTCATTTTGCCCAAATTCCCAAATCTGAGGGGCCCAAATTTATTTTCCTGTCCTAAGTCTAAAAATTGGTCCAAATAATGGACTTTGGTCCAATTCTTTCAAGGACCTACAGTAACTTCAAATGGGGCTTTGGGCCAATTTTCACCAAAAAATTGCTGCCGAAAATTCATTGGATTTTTGGCCCACATCCCTGTATATCTGCGTATATTAGTTGTATATTGTTGTATACGACTTGTATCCAACCTCTTTGGGGCTTTTCGAAACCTATTTTTGGATATAAATCTTGTATTTCTGCATTTTTCAACCTGTATATCACCATTTTTACCATGTATACCAGTGTATACAGAAGGTGCAACAGATATACAGCCCTTTTCTTGGGCTTTTGAGACTTGAAAATTCAATTTCCACCCTACATTTATTGACTTCAACCTGTACATCAGTTTCGCAGCTTTCCAAGAGGCTGACTCGAAGGAAGAGGAGTAATTGGGGCCTTTACGGCCCGTCAGAGATGCGAGAGATCGAGAAAGAATCCATTTGGGATCCAAAAGATTTAACAGAGAGCAAGACAAAATAAGATGAGGATTATTACCAATTTCCAATAGAAACAAGCACATAATAAAATAATACAAAGCACTGATAAGAAAATCATAAGAGCATGGTACGAGAAAATGAAAGCACAATCATAGGAAAATGACAAAAAATTAATAAGAGCAGGGGGCATTGATACTATCTCATGACCAAATAAATGACACACGCGTTAAATTTTGAAATACACTTAACCACTAATCACAGTATAACCTATTTGAAAGGTTCAGAGATTAGCCGATTACACCTATTATTTTCAAAAGAGTAAAATAGAAGAAACAAGACTTGATCATGCATACACTAAGACAAAACTAACTTATTTTAACATTAAGATTCACTACTGCTACACAAAATATCTTGAACCCAAACTGAAGCTAAACAAATCCTCTTAAACCTCAACGCTTGAAAACTCACAGTATTAGAAGCACTCAAAACATTAAATGAAGTATGGAACAACTAACTTAAATGACACACGAAAGGGCAAGATCAGAAAAAATTGCTTAGCTTGAACAAAAATAAAAATTACGCCCACACCATACCAAAACAAACCAAAAATTTTAAAGCATTATGCTAAATTGAAAACATGCCCAGAAAAATGAAGGGGAGATGCAATATCTTACAATTTCCAGATCCGAACTAACAGGCAACACCAAAATAAATTCAACCTTCAACAGTTTGAACTAAATATTTTGACACTAGGAAATTAGTCTCTAAACACTAAACAGAACACCAAGTCATAAGCATTTGATGCCAAACACAATTTACATAATTTGTATAAAAAATAATAATTAGGATGTTTGTTTCGGGATAGTGAAACACCCTACTGAAGGAAATTTTCAACAGTTTTAGTAAATAAAGACAATAAAAGCAGTGACATCAAGTGCATGGCTAAGACAAACAGTAAGTCAAAATTAGAATAGATATTTTCAGATTTCAACAAAGATAGGAGGGTTATTTTTATTTAGAAGATAAGAGTAACCTTAGCTAAACTGGCGCCTTACGATAGCATGAGATATGAACATAACATCATGAGTAGAAACCAAGGAGATATAGACACCACCCAAAATATTAAAGAAAACAGGGGTGAATCATACAAGATTAGGCTAAACTTTGCTGAAAAAAAGCTACGACCATAAATTGAGACAACAGAAAAGATGAACAAGAGCACAATGAAGTAGTAAAGAAGACAGAAACACATTCCAAGTATAAACTACATGAACGACCAAAACTATTTCGACAAGAGAGACAAGGGCTCAACCGACTTTAGAGAAACAAAACGAATCAGTGACTCCAAATATCAACGTATGAAAGGCATAAGAATCGAGGCAAGAAGAGCATGTGATTCAAAACAACACGAAAAGCTAAAACTTAAAACAAAATAACCTGTTTGAACCTCTAATTAAAACAAAACATTAATAACACAATAGTCAGCCAAAAATTCCAACAGTAAAGATAATGAGCCATGAATAATCATATTCAAACCAAGCGAGAACGAAGCCACAGAAAACCCAAAACAGATGGGTCCATCGCATAATACTCGGAATTGAAATGAAACGTAAACAAAGGGGGAGATATTACCTTTCTCCGGGCATCAGAAATGAGACGAGAGCAGCAGGAATGAACTTTCACCATAAATTTCGAACACAAAAAACAAACCAAGAAGAACTTTGGCAGAATCTGGGTCTCAACCTTCTAGAAACCTTAAATCAGTGAGCTAAATATGAGGTTCTTAAGGGTGAAATGACTATTCCCAATCCTTTGTGAGTTTTATTTCACGAGTAAATTCTGGCTAACTTTCTATATCCTTTCTCAATTTTCTTCCTAACTTTTTTCCAACCCCTAACAATGAAGAAAAGGGGGGTATTTCTAGGGGAAATTAGGGTTCGTTTTGGGGGGAAAAGATGAGGATAATTTCGGGTAAGAACAAGGGAATTTTAGAATTTCAAATCAAAATCTTATCTCAAAGCAAGGGAATATGCCGATTGATTCCAGAATTCTCAACAAACCCAATGGGTATAAGGAGAGGTGGAGGGATAGGATTGATCCCAACGTCCTTGAGCTTTATGTGGCTCGATCTTGAGGTGCAAGGATGATTCTGCATGCTTTTTGCTGCTGAAATTATACGATTGCAGTGAGGAAGATGACGAAGAGCAATGTACTGCTTTCTTTTGTACGCGTATTGACGCCGTGAATTGGAATCGAGACGCCGTGTCTCGTTTATGAACATTGCTAAGACGTCGTTTGGCTGCTACTGTTAATAGATGTTGTCGTGTACTGCTATGTTAACTCTGCTGCTTGAATCTCATATACGCCGCTTCGATCGTGAATGTCGCTGGTGAAATTCACTTTGGAAACGTCTGGGATTATTAACGTTGTTGGGTCTCTTTTGTTGGAGGACAGACGGGCTGGGTCGGGTTGAGGGAATAGGAGCTGGGCCGGCTGAATTGGAAAGAAAAATTAGAATGGGTTGGGTATAGAGTAAAAAGAGTGGGCTGCTGATGCAAATAAGAATTGGGCCTGGGAACTTGAAAATGTATTGAATTGAATAGAAGTTGGATTTTGGGCACAAATCTGGCCCAATTTCGGGTCTTACAAGGGGGTGAAAATAAATTAATTAGGTTTGGTTAAAATTATAATTAAATAATAGCCCAAATAAATTTCAATTGTGACCAAAACGAATTCAATCTATGAGTTTGGTCAAAACTTAAACAAGAAAAATTAATACGAATTAATTAATGAGCTTCTTAAGTTCAACGAAATAAGATAATTAATTTAATTATAAACTAATTAATTTAAAATTTGAACCATAATTTGAACTAAACTAAATTAACAAAATATTTTGACTAAAAGTGTAAAATCTTTTTAAATGGTTTTCGAATACTTACCAAGTATTAATTACGTAAGCAAATCATATAAAACTATTTATTATCTAAAATATTATAAAGATGACTAAATTACTCTAAAAAAATATTTGAAATTTATAAACTAATTATTCGAAATCGTTTGGAATCTAAGAAGCTTGCAAATTAATTTCTATCGGGGAGGGTCAAAATTAGGTGTCAACAATTGTCCCTCATTTTACTTGGATTGATGCAAGAAATTTGAGGAAAATGAAATTGAATAATCCAATTTTTAGCGACCACATCTTCATCTTTCAGCGGCGGCCCCCTGGACATAGTCCTTTCAGGCAGTGGCCGTTTAGTCCATGGTCCATTGGATGGTCGGTGCAAGGCCAGAAATTGGAATTTGATACGGACTTTAGGAATCATGGACAAACCCCGGTATCAGATTTCCTACATATCTCCGGCTATATGAGAATTCATGCCACTTGTAGTTCGATACGCTTGATTTAACGCACCATTTTGAAAGAATTAAAAAGTCATCCAGATATCGCATTATAATGAAACCGGAATGCTCGTGAATGATATTTAAGAGTGAATGTTGGAGTACAACCGAGTTTTCAACATTGAGCCCGCCTACATATCCCTCGACTCAGGGAATCAAGCTACTTGTAGTTCGACTCAATCGGTTGAAAATGAAATCTATTATGCAAGATAACCTTCAGTTCTGGAAAAGTGACAAAGTAAGTCGAGTATGAAAAGGAGGCTTGCAACCTCTTAGCCATGAATGTGACGCACTTCACACCCATAATTAAGAACTTACATGGACATAATTTCAAAAGCTCTTTGTGCATTATCACTCGGATTTGAAGGCTGCTTCAGGTGAACACCAAAATTTCCGGACGTGAAACTGGAACTGATAAACCTAAAGAAAAATCCACATCCCTTCTGATAGGGGTGTGGTTTGATTGTGGTGGAAGTCGCTCTTCAGGTCGCGTCCTAAGAGTTTGACATTCCTCTTTGGACTATGTCCCAGTTCGCTGCTAAGAAAAAGTTCCACGTTGTGCTGCATCCTTTTTGATGTTGTCCGCACATGTGGTTTGTTTTGGAGAATTCATCCTTTCGGATGCTCTCTACAAAGACTGAGATGAAACTCATTAGCATAAAAAATGTAATTCAAATGGGGAGATAGCGTCTTTTACCGTGTTGACACGTAATTGCTCTTCTTGGGCATTTGACGTCAGCTTCCTCCAGTTTGACGTAAAGAAAATAAAGCTTGTATCTAATATTTATAATATATAATTCTTCAATGTACTCTTCCTTTACTATCGAAGTAATAAAATAGGCTGATGTAATATGTTGATAGTACTCTTGACGTCGTTGTTGATGGTTTTCTTGATATTATTCTTGCAAATGAAAATGATGCAGCCGATGTTGATTTTCTTGTGATGTATGATTTCCTCGCGATGCATGACTTCTTTCCCGCAACGCATCACTCTTTTCCTGTGATGCATGACTTCTTTTCCTGCAATGCATGAATCTTTTCCTACGATGCATGACTTCTTTCCTTGCGATGCATGACTTCTTTCCCTGCGATGTATGACTTCTTTCCCTGCGATGCATGAATCTTTTCCTGCGATGCATGAATTCTTTCCCTGTGATGCATGAATATTTTCCTGTGAAGCATGACTTCTTTTCCTGGGATGCATGAAACTTTTCCTGCGATGCATGACTTCTTTCCCTGCGATGCATGACTTATTTCCCTGCGATGCATGAATCTTTTCCTGCGATGCATGACTTCTTTCCCTGCGATGCATAAATCTTTTCCTGCGATACATGAATCTTTTCCTGCGATACATGAATCTTTTCCTGCTTCTTGGCACCGAACGAAGGTAATGCTTCGTTGAGCGAGGTAGACGACCTTCCGGGCGGTAGTATCATCTCATTTGACAATATAATATAAATGACCCTCTGAGGAGTGGTATCATCTCATTTGACAATATGATATAAATGACTCTCCGGATAAGAATATTATTAGTGAACTGATCTGTGTCGCTCTCTTTGGTTGTCTGTTCCTTGTCTTACTATTTCTGGTTGATTTCTCTGATCTCCCGCTTCTCGATAGATAAGACGACACATTTTTGTACAAAACAATTGAAACACGAAAGAAAGTTTTAGGAAAATAAGTTTTCAAAAGTAATATTTGAAAAAGGGTCACTGCCAAGTGTCATGTCTCGTCAAGCTTAGCGAACGCCTTTGGAGTCGATGCTTCGAGGTCTATCTGATAACTTGTTGGAAAGATTCCTGAAGTTCTGGCGGTCTGACTCTTGATATGTCGAAGATTGCTGAAGTTAACTTCTGATCTCGCTGGAGTTATTCAAAATTGTTCTAAACTTCCGATGAACCCTGTAGAAATTTTTGAGGTCATCCTCAAAAATTTCTGTCCCAGTTGATTGTCTCGCCGTATTTTGAATCGTCGATGAACTAATCATGAAATTTTTGAGATCTTCTCAAAAATTCTGTCCCAGTTGTAATTTTCAACGTAACTTCAGTCTTGACTTGTTGGAGAGATTTTCTTCTTGAGAATTTTTGAGTCCCTCTCAAAAATTCTGTTCCAGTTTCCATTATTAGGAGAAATGGAAATCTTACGGGAGATATGACCGAGCCTTTGTGGCGCCTACGTATCCCGTTGAGACAGAAATCAGGTCAAACGTAGTTCCCCTCTCGAGGATTAACAGAATAAGAAATTTAACTAAGGAAGAGACCGAGGCCGACATAGGCCGCCTATGTATCTCATTCTTGAGAATTCAAGTCAGACGTAGTTCATATACAAAGAAATATTAAAGGGGATAAAGGGTGGACCGAGGCCGACATAGGCCGCCTACGTATCTCATTCTTGAGAATTCGGGTCAGACGTAGTTCATTACAAAGAAATATTAAAAGGGATAAAAGGGTGATCGAGGCCGACATAGGCCACCTACGTATCTCATTCTTGAGAATTCAGGTCAGATGTAGTTTATTACAAGAGGGATAAAATTCGAAACGAAGTAATTACAAGCAAATAGGAAGATTACAAGGAAATAACAGAAACACAAACTGAAACCTCACACATAATATATCTTGACAGCATCTAAATTGATCGGTTTTGGCCATTAATTGCCATCCATCTCTAACAAGACCAAAGCACCTCCAGATAACACTTTGAGAACCATGCAGGGTCCTTGCCAATTAGGTGCAAATTTCCCTTTGTTCTCATCTTGATGAGGGCAAATGCGTTTGAGAACCAACTGACCAATTTCAAATATCCTAGCTCTTACTCTTTTGTGGAAAGCGCGAATCATTCTTTGTCGATACAGTTGACCATGGCAGACAACAACCATTCTCTTCTCATCAATCAATGTTAACTGATCAATCCGCTTGCGAACCCAATCAGCATTACTCAATTCAGCTTCCTGGATGATTCTTAATGAAGGTATTTCAACTTTGGCAGGTATAACTGCTTCTGTTCCATATACTAACAAGTATGGAGTAGCTCTGATTGACGTTCTGACAGTCATTCTGTAACCTAACAAAGCATATGGCAATATCTCATGCCAACCTCTGTGGTTTTCAATCATTTTCCTCAAGATCTTCTTGATGTTCTTGTTGGCGGCTTCCACAGCTCCATTCATTTGGGGACGATAAGTAGTTGAGTTTCGGTGAGTAATCTTGAATTTTTCACATATTTCTCTCATCAAATGACTGTTGAGATTCGTTCCATTTTCAGTAATGATGGATTTCGGCACCCCAAACTTACATATCAAATTGTTACGGACGAAATCAGCTACAACTTTCTTGGTTACCAACTTATACGAAGCTGCTTCCACCCACTTGGTAAAGTAGTCAATGGCAACCAAAATGAATCTGTGTCCGTTAGAGGCGGCTGGCTCTATTGAACCAATGGCATCCATGCCCCAAGCTATGAAAGGCCAAGGTGAACTCATGGCATTGTGTTTGTGAGGCGGCACTCGAATCAAATCTCCATGTACTTGACATTTATGATATTTTTGCACAAACTTGCAACAATCATGTTCCATCGTCATCCAAAAATAACCGGCTCGGAGGATCTTCCTTGCCAAGGTGAGCCCATTCATATGAGTACCACAAATTCCAGCATGTATCTGTTCAAGAAGCTTTGCAGCCTCAATAGCATCAACGCATCTGAGAAGGCCTAAATTTGGAGTCCTCCTATAAAGGATTTCCCCACTTGGAAAGAAATTGTTGGCAATAAGGCGTATCGACTTCTTCTGGTTGAACGTTGCATTCTCAAGATAAATTCTTGTCTCCAAATACTTCTTTATGTCAAAATACCAAGGCAAACCATCTGGTTCTGCTTGAACATGTGAACAATGGACAAGCTTCTCTTTTACCTCTATATCCAAGGGGTCAATATAATTTATATCTAGGTGTTTGATCATTGAAGAAATAGTGGCAAGAGCATCGGCCAACTCATTTTGTATCCTGGGAGTGTGTCTGAATTCAATCTTGCAGAATCTTTTGCACAACCTTTGTATATACTGCACATACGGGCTGATCTTTGGGCTCTTTACGGCCCACTCTCCTTGAACTTGGTGTATCAGCAAATCTGAATCTCCAATTACCAGAAGCCCATGAATGTTCATATCAATTGCCATCTTCAAACCGAGGATGCAAGCCTCATATTCAGCCATATTGTTTGTGCAATCGAATAGGAGTTTAGCCGCCATATGATAGTGTTGACCAGATTCTGACACTAAGACCGCTCCAATACCTTTTCCTTGGTGATTTGCCGCTCCATCAAAGAAACTCTCCAACCAGGGTATGCTTCAGAAATATCTTCTCCCACAAACGCTACTTCTTCGTCGGGGAAGTACGTCTTGAGTGGTTCGTACTCTTCATCAACCGGATTTTCTGCGAGATGATCAGCCAAGGCTTGTGCCTTTATCGCCTTTTGAGTCACATACCCAATATCAAACTCACTCAAAAGCATTTGCCATTTAGCCAACTTCCCGATCAGCATTGCTTTCTGGAAAATATACTTCAATGGGTCCATTATGGAAATAAGATACGTGGTATACGAAGACAAATAATGTCTCAACTTCAGAGCAATCCAGGTCAAGGCATAACATGTCCTCTCCAAAAGAGTGTAACGGGCTTTATATGGAGTGAATTTCTTGCTCAAGTAGTAGATAGCTCGCTCCTTCTTCCCAGTCTCATCGTGTTGACCAAGTACGCATCCAAATGCATTATCCGAGACAAACAGGTACAATAACAATGGACTTCCTTCTCGCGGAGGGACCAACACCGGTGGATTGAAAAAATAATTCTTGATGGCATCAAATGACATTCTCCGGTCCACTTGGTCAGGGCATCTTTTTTCAACAACTTAAAGATGGGCTCACACACCACGGTGGATTGAGCTATGAACCGGCTGATGTAGTTCAACCTTCCCAGGAAACACATCACCTCTTTCTTGGTCTTCGGAGGAGGTAACTCTTGAATCGCTTTGATCTTGGAGGGGTCAAGCTCAATGTCGTGTTGGAACAGCAAGGGTTTGGACATACTTTAAGGTTTTGAGGTGTATTACGAACTTAAGATCAAGGTAAGACCCTTCTTTCATCGACTCTAGTTTTGATAAGCCGCAAATAGCAATTTGCGATGGAAATACATATCTTTTAT
>JAJONR010003137.1:0-57016 GCA_029582245.1 Solanum etuberosum | reverse complement strand
AGTTTTCTCTCGAACAACTATTCCGCTTCAAGTGATTTCTCTCGAACATCAACAAGCATAGCAATTAAGAACAACCCATAACCTTAATGCATCTTCTCGAAAAGATGGGTAGGACTGGGTTTAGGATTCACTCTCTCGAGCTGAACCCAAATCAACCCAATACATACAAATCATTAATCAATAATCTTAGTTCTAAAACCTTTCTCTCGAGCAAGCTAAGAACACTAAAATGAAACTGCATTTGTAACTACAATTCATAAATTAAACCACAATTAATGATTAAACTCACTTCAATATAGCATTTAAACTAGTAATTAACAATACCCATACACTAATTCAACCCATAATCACATGATCACACTCCAAGAATTGGGGTTTTAGCCGAACATCATAAAAAGATAAAAATCGTTACCAAATCGATTAGCCATCAACTGGGTAAGAGGAATTTAAGCTTTACAATGCTCCAATTTGAAGAAAATTCGAAACCTACTTGCAAAATCTCCAAATTGGGTCTCAAAACCTTCAAGTCTACTAAGAAACACAAGAGAAAACTGTTCTAGAATAAATTGGATTCTTAAAGTCTATATAATTCGATACTAAATTAACTATTTAAAACTAATTTATAGTCGCCGAAAATAAGCCACGAAAGGTCGTTTGGCGGAGTAAGTCGGGCTCGCCGAACCACTCGGCTAGCCACCCATTGATCTCTTCCATCGCCTTTTTGTCTTGGCACTCAGCATCCTCAAGTCCTGTAACTTTGGGCGATCTCTCTTTGCATCGCGGAACCGCTCGCCGACTGCTCCTTTTCGTCGCCGACTTGGTTTCTTCCTTCAGGGTTTGGCACACTGGAACTTTAGGTGGTGAGATTAGCCACTCTGCGACATGCCGAGTACTCTTGGCGATCTTCAGGCTCGCCCTTCTTCATTTCTTTAGCTTGTTTTGTTCCTTTTTGCCTGTTAGTGTCCTTGATTTGCTCCTCAATCCATATACCTGAAAATCAAGGCATTAACATCAGTTTATAGCATAAATTAGGCATTTGAGGACACTAAATCTACCAAAACAAAGCCCTAAATGAGTCCAAATCTAGGACTCATCAACACCCCCAACTTAAACTTTTGCTTGTCCTCAAGTAAAACTCAAGATAAGCAGTTCAAAAAGAATGTCTCAAACAGTGCTGCATAAGACTCAACATGAATGCACACAACAAAGTTCAATTTACTCATGCAATGATCAATTGTGCACTCAAAGATTCAAATTGTGACTCTCAAGTTCACAGTACTTGCTTCAAATGCAAGTTCAAGCTCAACAAAGGTACTCAAATGCCCTCACAACAAAGATGATTCCATATTCACACAATTTCTCAACAATTTCAAGTTCCGTAATCACATACAACTCTCACACTCCCAAAGATGAACACATGCATGACTTCACCCATAGGTTTGCCCTTATTTTCCAATTAACATTTGTTTCAGCTCACTCAAGTTCACCAAGGTCTTTTCATGGCTTGTAACGGGGTTGAGTGTCAAGGTATGATCATTTAGGCTCATTGGCTTCTACCTTCATGAAGTGTGGCCTGAATATCACTTTCTTCCTTTTCCTTAACAATTCAAACATGCTCATAACCCACCCCATTATTAAACTTCATATGAATTACCAGATACCCCATTTCTTTTGCAATTTTCATCACTTTATTTCACAACTTTTTCTTTCTTTTTCTTTGTTATTTTTTTCTTTTTTTTTATATGGAGGGGTTCCATCTTTTTCAAAATCATTACTCAAAGGGGGATTTTTCACACTTCTTGAGTTCCCTTCTCTTTTCACCACACCCCTAACTTAGGCTTTTGGCCTAAGTTGGTTATTCACACAAACCACACTTCATGAAAGTTATGGGTAGATGGATAAAGAGGGATCACAATTGTTCAAGTTTCTTCCAAGAAAAGGATAAGACTCAATAGGGTTCAAGCAAGGTTCACACATTTCACAAGGTTGGCCACAAAAGAGGTATATTGTCAAATTGTTTCACTGTTCAAAATTATTGCCTAAGATCATTTCAAGTGCTTGCAACACTTAGTCAACCGGACTAATGGGGCAAATTCTAGGTGTCATCACACACAATGTTCAAGGTAATCTCATCACACAAGACATTGGCACCAATATCAAACGAGACTCCACACTTTCTAGCTAGTGTGCAATGTTCATCACAAGAGACTCATTCGATAACCGGCTAGTCACAACGAGAATCTAAAAGTTCACATATTGTCTATGCAACTTCATTTGGCCTCATCGTAGCCGCACATTCATTTTGTTCAATTAAAAGCACTATTCAAGTCATCGGTATTGATCATAACGGATACTCAAATTTGCACAAGAACAACCACAATCACAAATAATAGGGTTGGCAAAAAAATAGGTGGAAACCATTTTCATTCAAAATAAGGAGCCACAAGCTCAAACATCCGTAAAAATCATCATCCGAACACAATCAAAACACAATTATAGATCACAAAACCCAATATATACAAATAAAACTGTCATCACAAGAGGTAGGTATGGAAATACCTCACCCCACCCACAAAAAAAGCAGTTGTCCTCAAATGCAACTAAAATAACATCAATCAATAAAAACAACAGAGAAGGAGGTAAATAATGATCATGTCTACACAGTCGCTCTGTCTGTCGGGGTATCCATGCCTGGGGTCACACTCTGGGGCTGGGCCTCAGTGCCCGGAGTAGCATCAACACTAGCTCCACTGGAGCCTGCCATAGAAATATCCCTCAAGGAGACCTGTCGGGCAGTCTCAATCATGACACCCTCTAGGTCTTCCAGATCATCATATACAGCAGCATCTCGCTCCTCAAGTTTCTCCTCATCGGTCTTGGCCTCATACTCAAGCAGCAACATCCTCCATAATATCATCTCCGGTGGTAGCCGGAGGTACCTCAGCACGGGCTGGAATCTCATCACTCGGATCCTCGGGGATCTCAACTGACTCAAACATCGAAGTGAAGTCTGTGGACTTCAGATGGTCCACGTCCTTTCTAAGCTCAGGAGCCTCAACTTTCAAAGCTGTAAACTCAGTAGTAGCCCTCTGTCCTCTCTCACAGTGAGAGAATCAATGGCAGTTTGGAGAGGTGTCAGCGCAGCTGTGATGGCCCTCTCAATCATCCAGGGCACCTCGGCCTCTAGCCGGGAAGCCCGCTCATCTGCAGGATGGGCTAGGTGCCCCATCTCGAGGAGCATGGCCTGAGTGACCGGAGGCTTAGAGATAGTGGTACCTGAAGCAACTCTGGGAGGCTGAGAGGCAGTAGAGGAACTTGGGGCCTGAGAAGGAGTGGAAGTAGATGTACCTGAAGGCCCGGAGGCCGGAGTTGGCAAAGTGGCCTCTGCAGGTATAGAATCAACATCAACCTCCAGAGATGTGGCCACCGAAGCTTCTCTCCTCCTATCCGCCTCTTCCTGTGTGTACTCAACCTCTATGCACCGGATGTCGGTGGAGGATGTGGGTGTAACCTCAACATCCCTCTTCTCATCAAGAGGAACTCCAGCCTGCCGACACAACTCTGTAATAAGCACTGGGAATGGTAGGGATGTGTGGCGCTGTTTGGCCCTCATTGCTATCTCCTACTCTATAATCAGTCCCAGTTCAGCCGCTTCTTGGCGATGATGGATCCGAGACAGGCCGCTTCTGGGTAGCGGAGAATGGACTCATTCTGTGATGGCATGATTGAGCTACTGATGAGCCCAAACCAATACCAAGCTGCTATGTTCAAGTCTTTCTTCTCAATAGGGACTCCGACCACAATCCACCATGGGGTGGTGTCAGAAATGAGGGGAGCTAACCATCCCTTGAGGTCATCTAAAGTCTGTGAAGTGATCATACTCTCATATGCATGCTCGATGTCTGTGGTCTTGTGAAGTATAACATTAATATGATCGCTACTTCACCCCACTGTCTTCCCCCGAACCATCATGGACTCCACCGGTCTGAAGGTACTAGCCTTCTTCTTCCCCTAGGGTACTAAATCGCCATATGCAGTGTAGAACTCTCTGACCCAGGTGGGAATGTATGGGCCACGGGGACTGGTGAATATGTCGAACCTATGGTACCGAAGTGTGTCCCACACAAGAGGGTACCTGTCCACCACCCTATCCGTGGACAATCGCTTCTCCTTCAGAATGGTCCTCAATCCCTATGCCTTTAAATAGTTGAGTAATCGGGGAGGAGGACCCTGAACTGGTGGTGCTGGGACCACCGTCTGTGCCGGAGCTGGCACTGTATAAGCAGTAGAAGGGGTAGACTCCGGGATCCTAGACGAACCTTGACGAACCCTTGCACGAATCTCTACTCACCGGGTTTGCATTGGTTGGTCGTCCTCAGGCTCGGAGAGTGAGACTTGAGAACCAAAATGTTCCCCATCACTGTCGGAGTTGTGCTCCGGTCTCTGAGCTATGGGCGCTTTGCCCTTCCCTTTGCCTCTCTTCGGAGGTGATTTCTTGCCCTATTTTGTGGAAGCAGCTGCTTCCTCATTCATTACAAAGCCCCGTGCTCTTTTGCGGGGCGGCATGCCACTATCATATAAATTGGTCCTAGCCATATCTGCAAAACACATCGAAAAATGTTAGAAATCGTTAAGGAAAATTACAGAAATTCAAGTTGTAGAAAGACTCGCCGAACCAGTAGGTGAGTCACCGAGTCACTTAGGCGAGCCAGATCAAGATCGCCGAAAGGACTAGCTCAAAAATTTCTCAGAAATAAAGCATGTCGACGATACTTAGGGCCCTTCGGTGAATCACTGACACAACTCGGCGAGCTTAGACTAGCCCGCCGAATATTACAGTGCATTTTAAGGGTTAGGGGGGCAGAAAGGGCTATCAAAGGGACCTTTCGGCGAGTTGCCGAGTGAAATCGGCTAGCTCAGGCTTCCCGCCGAAAGTTAAAGACTCAACCAAGCCAATTCAAGAAATTAAGGGTGATCAAAGGGGGACTTTAGCGAACCGCCGAACCGTTCGGCAAGCTCGACCCAGCTCGCCTAACTTCCCAACGTGCCAATTTTCAACCCCGTTTTCCAAAATCAAGCCCGCAGCCCCCGAAATTAAAATCAAACACCTACACTATGCAATTCGACTCGGACCCAATTGACCCATGCCTCCGGGGTACTCAGACTTCCCCCGATTTGGCCAAAATTGTCCATTTTGATGACTTATGCCCTTAAGAATGACGTCAAATGCTTCATTGAGAAAAGTATGTCATTTAGCACAATTGGGGGTTACTTAGACTTCACCCAACTAGGCCCAACATAAAATAACCGCAACCCAACAATTTAAGATCAAGTTTAACACATAAAACTCAGGAAATCATCTTTTAAAGCATTTAGGCACAATTTTGATACACAAAACGGGCAATCCAACACATAAAGCATGATTTAAACAATTTCCCAAAACACATTAACACAAATTTACCAATAGCATTTGAGTTCAATCACTAATCATAGGTTCGGGGTTCAGAAAACCAACCTGAGTACCGAATAGAGAATTTGAAAAGCTAGGCGGCAAAGAAATCTGATTCCGAGCACGAGATCACACATAAAAAGTGAATACAATAATAAAATATAGAAAATCTAAAGTGTGGGTGAGAGTGTACGGGGTTAGAAATGAGAGAATATGAAAGATTTTGAAATTTTAAACCGTTTGGCCTTTTAAAACCTTTCAGTTCGCGGCCCTTTCGGCGGTGTAAGTCGTCCACGCCGAACCACTCGGCGATGCGCTGAGCGGTAAATTACCTCGCCGAGTTTTATAGGACTACCAGTTATCTTGGGGGTCCAAACGGCGGACAAAATTGGGCTCGCCGACCTGTTCGGTGAGTCGCCGATTAATTAATTGGCCCACCGAGTTTTACAGACCTCCACCTCTTGTTTTGTGGTTCTAACGGTGGTCCAAGTCGGGCTCTCCAACCTCTTCGGTGAGTCGCCGATTGGACTCTTTAGCTCACCAAACTGCACATTCTCGAACACACTCCACTTTTCAACCTGCACAATCAACACCATTATTCAAAAACAAACTTAAAGAATTAAAAACTTGGGTTGCCTCCCAAGAAGTGCCTTAGTTAACGTCGTGGCACGACGAGGATACCAAATCAAGCTTCATTTTTGGGGTTTGCCATTGTATCACTAGGCAACCCCCCTTGTTGTCTTGGATTCAAATGTGAAGAAATTTGACCCATTTGGGTCTCCAGCTGCTTAATAGAGACAGAGTGAGAGGTCACCGTCTGGTTGAGAGTCGAAACATCCTCTTTCATCTCTTTCAACACTTTATCGGACCCTTCAACTTTGGTGAGAATGCGTGAGAGCATATCTTCAGTCCGGCCACCCTCAGAATCTTTGGGCTTTTGACGCTTATGGGGAAGAACATACCTATCCTTCTTCCCCTCTCTATCCTTCCAAGTGGCGTTACGATCACGCCATTCTCTGTCACGGTCTCTCCAGCCCTCATCTCTATTCTATCCTTGGTTTCCACCCGGCCTTGGGTAGTTAGCACGATAACCTCCTCCTTGTTTGGCTAGGAAGTTCACTTCCTCATTGTACATAGCTTCAAACCTTGCATCATCGGGGTTCACTCCACCAACACCCACAACATTAACACTCTTTGAACCAGCACCAATGACGTTCTTAGCCAAGATATTCAGTTCTGTCATCATTTTAGCCATGTTCTGGTCTCTCTCTTGATCTTTTTCGATCTGTTCTTTTGTCAATTTATAAGTGAGAGGAGAGACTTGGTCTTCTCGAGTGTACCATGCCCTGTTGATCTTGGTCATGCAATCAAGGAGTTGGCAAGCTATTACGTAGGGTTGTTGCATTATACCACCAGGAGAAAGTTGGTCAGCCACCCCTTTGTTTACCGAATCAAGGCTTCTATAGAAATATTTCAGCAGCACATTAGCTGGAAGTCCATGAGTTGGACACTGAAGCACCAGCTTCTTAAATCTCAGCCATGTCTTATGGATTGGCTCGCCTTCCAAGCGTTTGAACCCTTGAATACCATCCCTTAGAGTCATCATCTTCGATGGGGGAAAGAATCTCACTAGAAATGTTGTGGTCAGCTCATCCCAAGAGGTGATAGAGTCCCTTGGTAACTCAGCCAACCATTTAGTCGCTTCACCTATCAAAGAGAACGGGAACAACCTGAGACGAACCGATTCTGGCGACATGTTATTAAATGAGAATGGCCCACAAACATCCACGAAGTTCCTTATATGCTCATTGGGATCCTCATGAGCCAGCCCCCCAAATAGTCACTGAAGCATTGTGCTTGTTATGTGAAAAATAATGTTTCCTTCAGCTGGAGGTAAACGAATGGCACCAACACCACCCACTTGGTTTGGGTCATTGACGTCATTGAGGTTCCTAATGTTGTCATGGTGACCCACTTGGCTACCATTACTTCCGTTGACACTCATCCCCTCCTTTGTTCAACACAAACAACACAAAACCAAAAAACCAAAATAAGTTGATTCAACTACAGCCAAAAAAATCACAATTCAACTTCAATAAAAGAATTTTAAACAACACCACTCCCCGGCAGCAGCGCCATTTAGATTAACGTTTCAAGCACACCTCATCCAATTCTAGGTGTAAACGATCGTTAAGCAGTATAAAACCCAACAAATGAGTTGGGGTCGAATCCCACAGGGAGTGGTACGTGTTAAAATTCAATCAAGAAGTACGAATGTGGTCTAATCAGCCATATGAATAGAAATTACCAAAAAAGACATAAAACAAATAAAAGGGGTGACACGAATGTCAAATGGGGGGTTTTGGTTTGCAATTATCAACTACAACACGGTCAAATAGTAAAGAGATAACAATAAGGAGGGAAATTCTTGGGATTTGATCGATTATAGGCAAATTCGATATATGGATAATTGAAACTACTAGAAATTAGCTAAATATCAGTGGATAGGCTAGACTATAATTGAAATAGTTTTCTCTCGAACAACTATTCCGCTTCAAGTGATTTCTCTCAAACATCAACAAGCATAGCAATTAAGAACAACCCATAACCTTAATGCATCCTCTCTCTCTCGAAAGATGGGTAGGACTGGGTTTAGGATTCACTTTCTCGAGCTGAACCCAAATCAACCCAATACATACAAATCATTAATCAATAATCTTAGTTCTAAAACCTCTCTCTCGAGCAAGCTAAGAACACTAAAATAGAACTGCATTTGCAACTACAATTCATAAATTAAACCACAATTAATGATTAAACCCACTTCAATATAGCATTTAAAAAAGTAATTAACAATACCCATACACTAATTCAACCCATAATCACATGATCACACCCCAAGAATTAGGGTTTTAGCCGAACATCATAAAAAGATAAAAATCGTTACCAAATCGATTAGCCATCAACTGCGTAAGAGGAATTTAAGCTTTACAATGCTCCAATTCGAAGAAAATTTGAAACCCACTTGCAAAATCTCCA
The DNA here is from genome assembly GCA_029582245.1 of Solanum etuberosum. Classification (NCBI taxonomy): domain Eukaryota; kingdom Viridiplantae; phylum Streptophyta; class Magnoliopsida; order Solanales; family Solanaceae; genus Solanum; species Solanum etuberosum. The sequence continues at coordinate 48,531 of JAJONR010003137.1, read as the reverse complement.
AATTGAGTCTCAAAACCTTCAAGTCTACTAAGAAACTCAAGAGAAAACTGTTCTAGACTAAATTGGATTCTCAAAGTCTATATAATTCGATACTAAATTAACTGTTTAAAACTAATTTATAGTCGCCGAAAATAAGCCACGAAGGGTCGTTTGGCGGAGTAAGTCGGGCTCGCCGAACCACTCGGCGAGCCGCCCATTGATCTCTTCCATTGCCTTTTTGTCTTGGCACTCAGCATCCTCAAGTCCTGTAACTTTGGGCGATCTCTCTTTGCATCGCGGAACTACTCGGTGACTCACCGACTGCTTTTTTTCGTCGCCGACTTGATTTCTTCCTTCAGGGTTTGGCACACTGGAACTTTAGGCGGTGAGATTAGTCACTCGGCGAAACGCCGAGTACTCTTGGCGATCTTCAGGCTCGCCCTTCTTAATTTTCTTCAGCTTGTTTTGTTCCTTTTTGTCTGTTAGTGTCCTTGCTTTACTCCTCAATCCATATACCGGAAAATCAAGGCATTAACATTAGTTTATAGCATAAATTAGGCATTTGAGGACACTATATCTACCAAAATAAAGCCCTAAATGAGTCCAAATCTAGGACTCATCAAGCCTTTTCTCAATTAGAAATAACATATATGAGTCAAACTCTTAATGGATGAAATAAATGAGTCTTTTCTCAAATTCAGTGATATTCTTGAGCCTTTTCCCTATTTTAAATAAATTAAAGTCGCGATTTTGAATCTCAAATCATGCATTTTAGAGAATTTGAGATTTGAAATCATAATCCCAAATTGTATATCAAAACACTGATTTAAAATCGTGATTTTTTATCACATGTCCAAACACCTACTTCGTGCCCATTTGGATGGGCTTTTAAGTTGGTCAAACTGACTTAAAAGTCAGTTTTTGACTTGTGAGAGTGTTTGACAATTATAAGAACAACTTAAAATAAGTCAAAAGTGACTTAAAATAAGTCAAAAGTTAAAAGTAGGGTGACCCCTACTTCTTTTTTTTAACTTAAAAGTCATTCTACTTTGACCAAATATATTACTTTTAAACAATTACCAAATTCTTTCATGTGATCTATTCAAATTATATATTTTTGAAATTTAAAATAAGTTGCACATTTAAAATTAACTTAAATATTAAGTTATTGAAATTGAATTAAAATATAAATTAATTTTATTTTAATTTTTCTTAGAAATAAAAATCTTAGATTAATCAACTTTTTATTATGTTAACAGTTTTAAGGGTATTTCAGATATTTTGATAAAAAAAAGTGTTTAACAACACTTATTTGCCAAACACATCAACAACTTTTTTTAACTGCAACACTTTTATCCAAACACATAACTATTTATTTTTAAAATAACTTTCAGCACTATAAAAAATTACTTTTTAAAAGTTACTTTTTTTAAGTCAAACCAAACGGGCTCTTAGAATGTTATAGAAAAGTTCTGCATAGATTAAGAAATTGGGGCATTGTTGTTAGTTAAACTTGTAGCCTGTGTGGTTTTTGTGACCACTTGTTCTTTGAATACAGTTTCTCTAAGGAAGTGTGGTAAAAGTTACTGCTTTGGCAGGGAGTCACAAAACACATGAACAAATGGCAGAATAAATTAATTGAATGTGACAAATAATACTTATATCATGAACCAATGTCACAATTTTAATACAATTGCTTATATTTTGAATTATTATTATCATATATAGATAGGAATACAGGACAACCAAGTTTATGTTGTTGAGATGTGTTATCAGTCTTAGAGTTGTTTGTTGTGTGGTAATGTTCACTTTGATAATAAAATGAATACAATTATAAAAAAATTACTCAATAATATCGTTTGGACATATAAAATTTGAAAGCCTTTTTTCATTTTATTTTCAAATATCTTTCTGTTTATATAATTTATCTATTTTTTGAAAGATTTTAAAAAATCAAATCTTCCAATTCCAAAAATAGCTTCAGCCTTCTTTTTTTTTACCCAAAGTATAAACGTTTGGGACTATTATAACATTACAAAACTTATCTTAAAATATGATTGTTGCAATTATCAATGTTACAATTATCTTAATATTTCAGAATTTACCCCAAAATATGACCGTTGAAACTATTTAACATTTCAAATTTTTTTTCAATATTTTGTATCTTATAAAAACAGTCTCCGTCTTTTTATAATCGTCAACTATTTCACATCTACAATTTTCCCTCTCTTTTTATCGGTCATATGAGCTGAGGGTTCGCCTAGCTAAGGATCACACTATTAGATCCAAGTATGCTATATCAGTCTACAGGGAGCTAAGCCGTCTCAAGCAACATCGTAGAATCTCTAAAGCCTATTGGCTCCAAAACCCAAGTCTAAGGAAATCACTAGCCTGCACTTAGGCTAAGACCAATAAAAAGTTACCAATAACAACAACAACAACAATACAAAGACTACGAGGTAAGACAAAATCACACAACAATACTAGGCATGCTTGAGCACTCGATAAAATACCTGAAACACGCCTAAGGCATGAAGTCTAATAAGTAAACAAGATTCAACTAAAAATCCAACCCAATTCTAGTTATTCAACCTGAACTCACATTTACAAGCTCAATCTAAAGACCGGTAAGCTATAGCCTACCTCAATGTAAACGGCGTGCGCTCTAAATTTACAATTTCAGAGCTTTGCTCTTTCGAGCGACCTTCGATCGCTGTTATACTATCAAAAATATGATCACAACGTCAATATATATGTTTAGACACCAAAATCGCAACAATTGGAGACGGGCTCAAAATCGAGTCAAAAATGAAATTGTGGGATCCGTATCGAAAATCCTGAAATTGACTCCGTCAATGGGTCCTAATTAGCTTACTGCATTTGTGCCCCAAAATGTGCACAATTCAAGCTCGGAAACAGAACTTGCAAGGAAACGAAATAAAAACGACATTAAAGAGACTGGGACAGTCCTTAAGGACAAGAAATTACATGCAAATTAATCTTTCCATGCATCCCTGACAATCCCGATATGAAGCCACGCCAAATTCCAACAATACGCAATGAAGTAGCCAAATTAGAGCTCCGTAGGTAACAAAAATCGAAGTTGAAATATAAATAAAAAGATGATTCACGACTATCTTTATTTAAAAGACCAGTCAAAATATACGTGGCCGCGATTGAGACCCTCCAGATAAAATGACCACCTCAATTGTGGAGGTCAAACTTTGCGATTGCGCTTACAAAAAGTGGTCAACCTTTGGAAATGTCCATCACGATCGCAGACTGGAGGCCACGCGACCGCGAGGTCACGTGCAGTTCCCACCACAATCACGAAGATTTCATCACGATTGTGATGAAGGATTTTACCGGCACCGGATGTTGATGCATCAGCTAGAACTCAAGTTCACAAATTCCCTGACGGGGTGCTCGAGATTCATTCGGAATCTCATGCACACAAATTATGCTACCCCACCAAATTCGATATTTCAAACTTAAAGGAGATGTCAAAACTTCCAATCGAGATCTTATCAATGAAAAGTGGATCCCTCACCCAATTACCTTCGTTTCAAGTCAAATTCCACTAGGTAGTTCAGAATGAGCCCGAGAGCCTCAGGATCCGCTCTGAAGGTTCTACTGACCAAACTCGATGTTTCGGAGCTAATAGAGCCGTCAGAATTGTATTTTGAGGTCGTCGACTTGATGTTTTGTCCGAAGTCAAGTTTCAAAAGTTTCAAAACACAAAAACTTGCACAAAAATCAAACGAACGATCAAGTGACCAAACTGTCAATCTCAATAAGTCATAAATGACTTGGGGTCTCTATAGGAACGCTCTAAACATAAAAAAAGATGCAATAAAGAGAAAATAACCTGGAGGGTTATTACATTGTAGTTGATTGAATTTGGGGTCTTGTGTTAATTGATAATTAATGAACGACATCTTCTATTAAAAAGTATATTTGTTTGATATGATTGAATGTTCTTAATTGTTTTTTTAGAAGGACAAATTAAATCATATTTTATGTTTTCCTAAAAACCATAAAAATGAAACCGTAAAAAAATACTCCTCCTGTCACAATTCATGTGGCATTTTTCATTTTTCGAAAGTCAAACAGTTTAAGTTTGACCGGAAATTTGCGCTTGAAGAAGGCGACGTGCCGTTATAGTAGTTATCATGTGGTCATGCATAAAGTAGATAAAATTAAACAATAAGATGGAGGACAAGTTGTAATGCCAAGCCATTTTTGTGCAGATGCAAGAAGCTTAGAGAAAAATGTGGTAAGAGCAAATAAAATTTTGATATTTCAATTGTTTTCCATTTAGCTATATATAGATTTTTAAAGGCATGTAAAAGGGAGGATTTCAATATTTAATGCATTAGTTATCTTATTTATCTGTCAATATTATAGTATCTAGAATTTATATTGTGATAGAAATATTATCATATCTTGAATATCGCTAGAATAAAGGAATGCTCAGATTTACTAGCTTATATGAGATTATTAAGGAAGCAAACAATTGTTAAACTATTTACTAATTACCTTTAAATTATCAATTACAATGTGTTTTAGTTATGTCCTTTCTTCATTTCTAGCTTCTCTCGTTGAATAAAATTATATATATTATTATTATTATTATTAAAAGTGGAAAGAATCTAAGTCAAAAGTTGAATTACGAAAATACTCCTTATCTACTAATTTATTTTCTTAAAATCATTTTAAAAAATTACTTTATCATTTTAAACCAACTCCATAACTACACCTCTTCATTTTCATAACTTATATTCATAATATTCAATAATCTTGTGCCTTTAACTCACACATTATCATCTTAAATTAATATTATTTTTCTACTTTTTTTTACCTTCCATCAGTTAAAAAAACTTTTCATATTCGTTTACGTTCTATAAAATCAATAGTTTTAGCCTTTGGGCCATTGTCAAGTATCATATGCTTTATTTTTTAAAATACTCAATATTTGGTATATTCTTAGCACTTTCTGCAACAAAGCTATATTCTTTTTATATTAGTTTCTTAGACCTTTGTTTTGCTCTTGATAATTTTTGTTCTCTTTTGTTCTAATTTTTTGTTAATTGCTTGCATTTTCAATCTTTAGACTTTGTTTTGTATTATGTGACTTATTTTGCTTGGTTATTTTTTGGAATTCTCGCATCTGCTCAATCTCTTCATTCCCTTCTCTATTGTTAAAAAAAATTGTACTAATAAGCATAGAATACACGTGCAACGCACCTGTTCGAGAACTAGTTAAAATAAAAAAAGTGGGTATAAGAGAGACCCATCATATCTTAATCAAACACTTGACATGCATATCACTCTATCACGATAAGAATGACAATGTTGATTTCTCCTTGTAATAACTAAAATCATTACACTTTTCACTAAATATCTTTAAAGATCAACGTATAAACTTCCTTAGTCTTATTTTATAAGGCATTGTTTGATTGAATATCACGTCTTGATGTTTACTTGATTTAAGTATTTATATTATTACTAAAAATATTAAAATAATTATTGATAATTTAATTTGATGGAGAAAACATTATCATCATATATTATTAAAAGTGGGAAGTTCCAACCTTCAAAGTTGGATTACCATTTTGCTCCTCCACTAGATCAATGTAAAATTAATTTATTTATTAAATACTAATATTTTAATTACATAATGGTGGAATATGAAGTCCAACAACTACACTTTAATTTTTTTGTTATGACATTATAATTATAATAGATTAGGTTAAATTCAATTAGAGTAGAAGACAAATTAATGTATGAAACTCTTTCAATTCGGCGACGTTTTGAATTTTGAAACCAAAAATAAAATTTATGTATCATGAAATAATGTGCTCCATTATTAAAATTTTGGTAGGTGAAAAGTTAGCCAAATATCACTATAAATATCAGTAAAGTTAGCCAAAATAATGTGTTCCATCATCATATTTTTTTCTTTTCTATCATCTATTGTTCTCTTTTCTTCTTCCTAGATAATGATATAGATACATGTCGTCAAGAAGCTAACTGAGGAGAAGAACAAATAGCTTCATTCTAAAATTAAAAAAGAAACTTTCTTACAATATAGTTCAAGTGTTAAGCTTAGAAGTATAAGATATGACCTATATATTCCTTTAGATTTTTATTTTATTTTATGTTAGCTTATAATTTTAAGTTTTTCATTTCCATTTTGGAGTTAAGGTATGGCTGTCCAAAATAAATTTGATATGCAACTTATATTTTTATGTAATTCTATATCATTTTGCATTGTTATGAATTTTTTTTCTTTGATTTTGTGTTATTTTGTTTTAAGTGCTACTTAATTGACAAAACTTCTATTAATACATGATGAGTTTGATAATACTTGAATAGTTTATGCAATATGTTTTTGTTTAAATACAAGTAATTTAAATAAAGATTGCTAAAATATTATTACTTTGAATGAAAGATTTTGATTGTGTTACTTTATCGTCTATATAACATAGTGTTGCGAACACATACACATATTGTTCATTTTCACCCTTTTTTGTTTCATTTTTTATTTTTCTACAATTTATACAATATGAAATTTAAAATTTTAATTTCAAATAAAAATGAGAGTTACATTTACATTTATGCGACACTGAGCCTAATAGTTTTCTTAAACATAAGCATTCTATATTAACAATAGCTTTCCATTGTGTTAAAATTCAAATGGTTGGTATGATGACAATTTTGCTTTTGGGCATTTTCGTTGTTTCTTTATGAATTCCTTCGACCCTTAATTGTTATTACTAAAAACTATTCCTCAAATTAAAATCATGTAAAAAATATTATGAGAATGTAGTAATTAAGCTTCATTTTGTTTAGATTTTAGTAATATAAGTCAACAAGATCAATCTATTAAAAATGAAAAGCGTCTTAAGTCAAAAGTTGAATTACTAAAATGTCCTTTAAAAATATATTTATCATTTTATGTTTTTTATAAAAATTAATTGTCTATTAAATTTAATTGGAAAGACATCTCATCTACCTTTAGATCGGTACAAATTCTATGTACTTTTTATTTACAAGTTTAATATGTATCATGTATTTATTTTCTTCACCTTTAGTTTCCAACCGTTTAAACATATCATAATCTTTATCAAATTATATATTATTCAATATTTAATCGATGCACATTAAATATTCAATAATATATATATATATATATATCATATATTATTAAAAGTGGGAAGCTCAAAAATGCAAAGTTGGATTATCATTTTACCCCTACACTATATTAAAATATTATAAATTATATATATTAATTAATTATTAATTATTAATCCAACTCAAAAGTTAATATTTTATTTATCAATTACTATGAGTTATGTCTCTTCAATGCTCAATCCCATTTTCCAACAACCATAAAATTTTATTTATCTAAACCGTATATTATTTTCTGTTTTCAAAGCATTTAAATTAGTTTTCTGTATTAAATTAAATATTTTCAGTTTTCTAATCATTTAACTAATTGAATGGTATAACTGATGCATTGACTCTCTTCAGTTTTGAAATATGAATAGTTATTTTCATTTTCTATATATATATATATATATATATATATATATATTGTAAAAAATATTCGTATGTCTTGTGTTATACGTTTGTTATTTTAGTTTTTGTATTATGAAATTTATACCCTTTCATTTATTATTATTATTATTATTATTATTATTATTATTAAATATTCATATCTCATATTTAATTGCTTTGGCACACTTGGCATTTCAGGCGTAGAATTACTAGGAGTCTCGAGTTCTAGGGTTGTTGGATTCTCGGGTTTTGAGGAATTAGAGGTCTCGGGTTTTGAGAAATTAAGAGTCTTGAAATTTGGAGAACTTGGGGTCTCAGACTTAGGCGAACTTTGCATCTTAGGCTTTGGGGAATTTAGTGTCTCGGGCTTTTGGGAACTAGGAGTTTCAGGTTTTGGAAAACTTAGGGTCTTAGGCTTTGAGAAACTTGGGGTATCAGGCTTTGGAAAACTAGGTGTATTAGGCTTTGGGGAACTTAGGGTCTCAGGCTTTGGGAAATTTGGAGTTTCGGTCTTTGGGGAACTTGGATTCTCGGTCTTTGAGAAACTTGGAGTCTCAGGCTTTGGGGAACTAGGAGTCTCGAACTTTGGAGAACTTGGTGTCTCGGGCTTTGAGAAGCTAGGAGTCTTAGGCTTAAAAGAGCTAGGGGTCTCAGACTTTGAGAAAGTAGGAGTCTCGGATTTTGAGGAACTTGGAGTCTCAGACTTTGGAGAACTTGGGGTCTCAGGTTTTGAAAAAGTAGGAGCATAGGGCTTTGGAGAACTTAGAGTCCCGGGCTTTGAGAAATTAGGAGTCTCGGGCTTAGGGGTACTTGACGTCTCGGGCTTTGAGAAACTAGGAGTTTCGGGCTTTGAGAAACTAGGGGTCTCAGACTTTGGAGAACTAGGGGTCTCGGATTTTGAAAAAGTAGGAGTCTCGGGCTTTGGGGAACTTGGAGTCTCAGGCTTTGAGAAACTAGAAGTCTCGGGCTTTGGAGAACTCGGAGTCTCAGGCTTTGATAAACTAGGAGTCTCAAGTTTTGAGAAACTTGGCGTCTTGGGCGTTGGAGAACGTGGTGCCTCGGGCTTTGAGGAACTTGGGGTCTCAGGATTTGGAGAATTTGGGATTTCAGGCTTTCAGAAAGTAGGGGTCTCGGACTTTGGGGAACTTGGAGTCTCAGGCTTTGAAAAAGTTAGAGTCTCAGGTTTTGAAAAACTAGGAGTCTTAGATTTTGGGGAACTTAGCATCTCAGGATTTGAGAAACTAGGAGTTTCGGGCTTAGAGAAGATAGGGGTCTCGGGTTTTGAGAAACTAGGGGTCTCAGGCTTTGGAGAACTTGGAGTCTCGGACTTTGGAAAACTTGGGATTTCAGGCTTTGGGAAAGTTGGGGTCTCAGACTTTGGGGAACTTGGAGTCTCAGACTTCGAGAAAGTTGGTGTCTCGGGTTTAGAGAAACTAGGGGTTTCAGGCTTTGAAAAACTAGGTGTCTCGAGCTTTGGAGAATTAGGAGTCTCGGGCTTTGGAGAACTAGGAGTCTTGGGTTTTGAGAAAGTAGGAGTCTCAGGTTTTGAGAAACTAGGGGTCTTTGGCTTTGAAAAACTTGGGATCTCGGGATTTGAGAAAGTAGGAGTTTCGGGTTTTGAGAGAGTAGGGGTTTCGGGCTTTAGAGAAGTAGGAGTCTCAGGCTTTGAGAAACTAGGGGTCTCCGGTTTTGAGAAAGTAGGAGTCTCGGGCTTTGAAAAAGTAGGATTCTCAAGCTTTTGGGAACTAGGGGTCTCGGGCTTTGAGAAACTAGGGGTTTCGGACTTTGAAAAAGTAGGAGTCTCAAGCTTTGAGAAAGTAGGGATCTCCGGTTTTGAGAAAGTAGGGTCCTCGGGCTTTGAGAAAGTAGGAGTCTCAGGCTTTTGGGAACTAGGGGTCTCGCACTTTGAGAAACTAGGGGTTTGGGGCTTTGTAAAAGTAGGAGTCTCAGGCTTTGAGAAAGTAGGAGTTTCGAGCCTTGGGGAACTAGGGGTCTCGGGTTTTGAGAAACTAGGAGTCTCAGGTTTTGAGAAACTAGGGGTCTCGGGCTTTGAAAAAGTAGGGGTCTCAGGTTTTGAGAAACTAGGGGTTTTGGGTTTTGAGAAACTAGGAGTCGAAGGCTTTGAGAAACTAGGAGTTTCGGGCATTGAGAAACTAGGTGTCTCAGGCTTTGAGAAACTAGGGGTTTCGGGTTTTGAGAAACTAGGAGTCTCAGGCTTTGAGAAACTAGGAATTTTGGGTATTGAGAAACTAGGAGTTTCGGGTTTTGAGTAACTAGGAGTTTCAGGCTTTGAGAAACTAGGGGTTTCAGGTTTTGAGAAACTAGGAGTCTCGGGCTTTGAGAAACTAGAGGTCTCTGATTTTGAGAAACTAGGAGTTTCGGGCTTTGAAAGACTGGGGGAATTGGAGTAACTTCGGGTAGCGGGCTTTGAAAGACCGGGGGAATTGGAGAAACTAGGGGTAGTGGGCGTTGAGAAACTAGGGGTAGTGGGTGTTGAGAAACTAGGAGTTTGTAGAATGCGACGTGCTGTTGTAGTAGTAATCATGTGGTCATCTATAAAGTAGATAAATGCAAGCAATAAGATGGAGGACAATTTGTAATGCTGAGCCATTTTTCTGCAGATGCAAGAGGCTTAGAGTAACATGTGTTAAGAGCAAATGAAGTTTTGATATTCCAATAGTTTTTCATTTAGCTATATATAGATTTTTACAAGCTTATAAAAAGGAGGATTTCAATATTTGATACGTTAGTTGACCTATTTATCTGCCAATATTATAGTATCTAGAATTTGTCTTGTAATAGCAATAACATAGTATCTTGAATATCCCTGAAATAAAGGAATACTCAGATTTACTAGCTTATATGAGATTATTAAGGAATCAAACTTTTTTTTTAAATATTTACTAATCACCTTTAAATTGTCAATTAAAATGTATTTTATGTCTTTTCTTTATTTGTTGTTTGTCTCTTTAAATAAAATAAAAATAAAAAGTGGATATAAGAGAGACACAACATATTAATCAAATACAGTTTAACTTGACACGCATACCACTCTATCACGATAATGATGACAATGCTGGTTCTTCCTCATACAAAAAAATCATTACACTTTTACTAAATGTTTTTAAAATCAAAATATAAACTCCCTCAGTCTTACTTTGTAAGGCATTGGTTTGACTGAATATCACATCTTAATGTTCACTTGATAAGTATTTATATTATTATTAAAAATATTAAAATAAATATTGATAATTTAATTTGATGGAGAAAACATTACATTATATGAATACTTAAAAGTTGTGATCAACGATATACAAAATAATACGCAATATTTTTTAGTAAAATACGATAACATTTGAGACATCCTAGTTAAAGAAATAAAAAGTCTAATATAACTTCGAACATATAAACTATACTTATATTGATTGCAGACAAAATTAGGCTTTGTATGGAACAATAGTGACAGAGAGAGTAGCTACTACAAAGATATCATCAATCGTTGTGGTAGAGATGTGGAGAGAATAAATATTTATCAATCCTTAATCAGACGTCTTAAATTTGAGCTTCGGGAACGGAGTCACCTTTGGTGACACAAATTATGAGTTTCCGGGTGACAAAGCAGGAAGGGGCAAATGCAACACGAAATACTAGATTCATATGAACCTAGTAATTTTGGCGCGGAGTTTATGTGTACAAAGATCACTAAAATCAAAATAAATAATAGGCCAGAATCCATACTTTTAATTTACAAATAGAATAATTTAACTATTAAAAATCTTAAAAATTGAACATATAAAACATAAATTCTTCATAGGCACTTCCAATTTCCTTTACATGATGAAACCAAATAGAGCCTTTTCCGAAATGTGATGGAAAAAATGGTTCAATCGACAAACAAGGATTGAGCAGAAATAGAGATCATCGCCGGCCAATGATATATAGGAACTAAGACAGAGTAAAACACTCACTCATATAGTATAATGACATGGTACATCCAATTTAAACACTCTACAAAAGAATTACAATTTCTACTCCTAGCAGAAATTATCCAATATGTTCTGCCAAACTCATAGCTCATCTCGTAAACTTGATAGACGTATTGAGATGGAAATCTTTAAACATCAGTTGGATACTTACTAATATAGTGAGTAGCATATAATTTACTCAAGGAGTAGCCGGTTTGTATGGTGGAGAAAGTGAAGGAAAAGTTGGTTCAGGCATTTTCGGGATTTCAAGCTTTGGAATCTCTGAAACTTTTGGCTTTGATAGTTCTGGAATTTTTGGCTTTTTCAAGGGAGAAAGCTCAGGTTTTGGCATTGCTGGAATCTCAAATTTTGGCATAGCAGGAAACTCTGGTTTTGGGATAGCTGGAATCTCAAGCTTTGGCAAATTTTTTGGGGGTCATGTTACACCACTAAAATTAGCTAATGACATTAATTAAATGGTAATTTGTCAACATTTAAATGGTAAAATTAGCTAATGACATTATTTTGGACCAGATAGAGTAGCTTATATTTCATTTTCTTGAGAAGAGAGAAGTCCTGGATTCACAATATACCGCAAATGTCAATACAATTCTCCAAGAAATGAAAAAGAAGAAGTCAATAATACTGAAAGAATAGTATATCAGATTCATATAAAAGGTTTGCTGCATTGATTACAGGGGCGGATTTAGATAGGATGAAGGGCATCCAAAATTTTATTAAATACATATATGTAAAATAAAATATTTCTATTATAAATAAAAACAAATGAAATCACTTTCCATAGCCTGTTGGTTCACTGGCAAAGCACCTAACTTTGCTAGCAAACTTAGCACGGTTACTCAGTAACTGCAATCTTTCATTTTAAAATTTTAGAGTTTTACTGCTTAATAAAAAAGTGATGCTTAGTAGAATTGATACGACTTTCTACCTGTTGTAAGGAAAAATTATACTAAATCAGCTAGCCACAACAACTTTTGTTGTACGAATGGGACACTAAATAACCGTAAACGTTACTCGGATTCAAATATTTGATCACCACAAGTAAAACCCGAGCTTTGGAAATTATTGGCTACAATTACTTGGGACTTGGCTATTGCTTTCTCGGCTATGAAGTTCGATTTGTGAAATCGAATTAATGATGAGTTTTTAGGTGGTTAATTGTTGTTTTTACCTTAAGTAAATAATTCTACATTTAAGCATGAAGCATTGGTTATTCTCATCTTTCTTTTAGAGCAGGCGAAATAGGGTAACTAAATCCATTTAATATGCGTTAGGATAAAAACAAAAAGTAAAAATATCTAAATCATCAATTTAGTTCTACACTTAAATATGCTAATTCATTATTTATTCCATATATATACTCTTAAAATGTAATGGAAAAAATTGGTTACTATAAATTAGGAAAGAAAAAACCGAGAGGGAAACAGTGTACAAATAAGGATTGAGCAAAAATAGAACTTGCCAATGATATGAACTAAATCAAAATAACATAGATCATAGCTTATTTATAACAAAGTACATAAAACACTCATATAGCATAACGACACGTCAAACATGGTACATCAAATTCAAATACTATAAAAGAATTACAATTTCTAATCCTAGCAGAAAGTATCCGGTACTATCTCCATGCCTCGACTCAGGTTGAAAAATTCATATAATGAGGTGGAAATCATAAAACATAAGTAGGTTACTTTCTAATAGAGTGAAAGTAGTACATAATTTCCTCAAGGAGTAGCAGGTTTGTAAGGTGAAGAAAGTGAAGGAAGAGTTGGTTTAGGTAGTTCTGAAATTTCAGGCTTTGGCATAGTTGGGACTTTTAGCTTTGAAAACTTGGGGACTTTTGACTTTGGTAGTTCTGGGATTTCAGACTTTGGCATAGTCGGTAATTCTGGCTTTGGTAGTTCTGGGATTTCAGGCTTTGGCATAGTTGGTACTTCTAGGTTTGGATGTTCAGGGACTTTTGGCTTTGGTAGTTCTGGAATTTCAGATTTTGGCATAGATGGGACTTTAGCTTTGGAAGCTCGGGGACTTTTGGCTTTGGTAGTTCTGAGATTTCTAGCTTTGGCATAGTTGGTAATTCTGGCTTTGGAAGTTCTGGGACTTTTGGCTTTGGTAGTTCCGGGATTTCAGGCTTTGGCGTAGTTGGGACTTTTAGCTTTGGAAGCTCTTAGGCTTTTGGCTTTGGTAGTTCTGGGACTTCAGGCTTTGGCATAGTTGGTACTTCTGGCTTTGGAAGTTCTAGCATTTTGACTTTGGTAGTTCTGGAATTTCAGGCTTTGGCATAGTTGGTACTTCTGGCTTTGGTAGTTCTGGGATTTCAGGCTTTGGTGTAGTTGGTATTTCAAGCGGTTTCAAACCAATTTGCAACAAATTTGATGATAATGATGATTTTTTCCAACTACATGTGGAGAAGAAGTTTAAACCACATTTTCGACATTCTTGTTGTTGCAATTTTAAAAATAAAAATAAAATATTTTAAAATCATTACTGCAATCTTTGACAGTTACTCAGTATTGCTATCTTTCATTTTAATTTTTTTGAGTTTTACTGCTTGAGCACATCAACTTTTGTGTATGAAAAGAACAATAAATAACTATAAACACTACTGGGAATTCAATGATTTCAGCACATATAAAATCCTAATTTTGAAAATTACTCGCTCCAATTACTTGAGACTTGGCGTATTGCTTATTCGGTGATGAAGTTGATTAAGATTGATTTGTGAAATCAAATGAATAATGAGTTCTTAAGTGGTTGTTTGGTGTTTTTACCTTATACAACTATTTCTAACGAGACTATTATGATTAAAAATATATGTATACTGTTATGAATACGTTTTAAAAAATGAGAACTCGCCGACAAAAATTATAGTAATAAACTAATATTTTTAATATAATGTTGCAACAATATTTGTTCTTTGTCTGGTCCTTTAAATATGGACACACTTACAAAAAATCTTGCTTACGCCATGGATACATATAGCTTTGGAACGCTGAAATTTTAGGTTTGGTATAGTTAATACTTCAGTTATTGGCATTTCAGGCTTTGGTAAGGCTGGAATATTTGGGGATTCTGGTGTAGGGATCTCAGGGAATGGCGTCTATAGAAAGCGGCTCGTGTAGTTGCACCAGCTAACTGATCATGCATGAAGCATAAGTTGTCTATCATTCTTTTGGAGAAGGCGAAGCAGAGGAAATTGAATCCATTTAATGTTAGGTCCACTCCGTTTTGTGGCACTTAAATATACTAATTCATACTTTATTCCATACTCTTGAAATGTAATGGAAGAAATTGGTTACTATAAATTAGGAAGGAAAAACTGTGAGGGAAAGAATGGACAAACAAAGATGGTCAATGATAGGAACTAAACCTAAGTAACATATATCAAAGCTTTATTATACTGTATATATATAGAAATACATAAAACACTCATGTATTATAATAACACGACAAACTCGGTACATCCAATTCAAAAACTACTATAAAAGAACTAAAATTTCTACTCCTAGCAGAAAGTATCCAATGCTATCTCCATGACACAACTCAAGTGGCAAATTCATAGACTGAGACGGAAATCTCAAAACATCAGTTGGGTAATTTCTTATAGAGTGAAAGTAGCATATGATTTACTCAAGGAGTAGCGGGTTTGTATGGTGGAGAAATTGAAGAAAGAGTTGGTTTAGGCAGTTCTAGAATTTCAGGCTTTGGCATTGTTGGAACTTTTAGCTTTGGAAGCTCAGGGACTTTTGGCTTTGGTAGTTCTGGGATTTCAGGCTTTGGGATAGTTGGTACTTCTGGCTTCGGAAGTTTTGGGAGTTTTGGCTTTGGTAGTTCTGGGATTTCTGGCTTTGGCATAGTTGTTACTTCAGGCTTTGGCATTGTTGGGACTTTTAACTTTGGAAGCTCTGGGACTTTTGGCTTTGGTGTTGGTTCTTCAGGCTTTGGCATTGTTGGTACTTTTAGCTTTGGAAGCTTGGGAGCTTTTGGCTTTGGTAATTCTGGGATTTCAGGCTTCGGCATAGTTGGTACTTCTTGCTTTGGAAGTTCTGGTACCTTTGGCTTTGGTAGTTCTGGAATTTTTGGCTTTGGCACACTCGGTAGCTCGGGCTTTGGTAAAGTTGGAACTTCAGACTTTTTCATAGCCGGAGGAACCTCAGTCTTTGGCACTACTGGGATTTCTGACTTTTTCAAGGGAGGAAACTCTAGTTTTGGCATTGCGGGAATCTCAGGCATCTTAAGCTTTGGCAAAGTTGGTAACTGGGGCTTCAGGAAAGTTGGTAGCTCAGGCTTTGGAACAATGGGGATCTCAGGCTTTGGTATGGTTGGAAGCTCAGGTTTCGGTACAGTTGGGATTTCAGGCTTTGGCAAGGCTGGCACTTTGGGGGGTTCTGGTTTAGGAATCTTAGGGAGGGGAGTCTCTAGAAGGTGTTGTGCAGTTGCTCCAGTTATGTTGCCATAAATGAAGAATAAATTGAGAAATGCAAGTAGTAAAAGAGAAGATAAGTGGTAATGCTGAGCCATTTTCTGCAAATCTTAGAAGATTAAAGAATAATGTGTATATATAAAAAGTGGATGTGGGATGGGGTTTATATAGGTTTTTAAGAATGCATGCAACAAGGACTTGTAGGATTTTGTTTGTTAGACAGGGACCTGAGTAGTTGAATTTCTCAACAAACTAATTAGTTTATACTTCAAAAGTCAATGTAGATGACCTAAATTACATTTTAGTCTGAACCTGTCACAAGAATATAGGTTATGCTGGCAATCTCATAAGAATTAACTGATTTTATTTATTTGAAGATAGAATAAGTATTCACTTTTTATTTTTTACCAAATCTTCATTTTGGTGTGTACGTAATAACTCGGTAATAGTGGCCGAGCCAGGATATTTAATAAGGGGGTTCAAAATCTGAGAAGTAAACACACGAACTAGTGGAAGGGGGTTCAACATCTATTATATATATCTAAAAAATAATTTTAAAATAGTAAATATTTTCCGCCGAGGGTGTTCGGATGAACCCCTAAGTATATGCTGCCTCCGCTCCTGCTCGATAACACTGACAAAATCTACCAAATGTCAAAATAGAAGGTGATTAATTTAGAGTTTCTTTCAAGCTTTAGAATTAATGTTTTGCTGGTTAACATCTATTAGGTACACCATAGGCAGCTTATAATTGATGCGTCCAACTAAGTTCAATATTTTTGACACACATCACATATTGAATGTAGTAATCTTACTATATACTGTATGTATTCATAGAAACCAGTAGCCTAGGTTTCGTATATGTATTAAGAAATACATAAATAACTATATATATGTGACTGTAAATACATTTATCATTGTATATTAATTTCATACAATATAAAAATTCATAAACTTCTAATTTTGAACTCAGCCTGATCGTGGTTCCATACTTCTAGTTTTCACTAGTTACGCTAATTTCTTTCATTGTTCAAATTAATTAAAAAAATCTGTTAGCTTATCAATTGTTTACCTTTCTAAAACTCTAAAATAACATTTAATTGTTCCTGATCAATACACGAAGTTATATCAATTTGAACAAAACTTCTTAAAATATGGTGGTAACTTGTTAAAATATTGCAAAAGGGGATACACAAAGGAGTTGAGACTGATGAAAAAAACATGTCATGGAGAAGTCCAATACCTACCTATGGCACAGAAAGCAATATGATCGGATGCTCCTTATGGAGAAACAGATTTTTGTGTAAAGTTCTCTACTTTTTGTTTACCGGGGAATTTCTCCATCGCATCAATAAAATCTTTACATCACCAAAAAAAAAAAGAGAAGAGAGAATCTAGCAGTGGAAGAGAGAAATCAGAAGAATCTGTCTTTACCATAATTTACTTTAATGTTTAAAGACAGCTTTTCACCATATATATATATATACCTAAGATCTTTATCATAGTGTCACAAATCTTTTAGGTTATGAGCTAACATCTATTCCAGATAAACCTTTCAAGGTGTCTTAAAGGCAAAAAGATAATCAGAAATGCGAAGTGTGACTTTGAGCAGCGTCAAAGTGCAAATTGAACAAGCCTACAGAACAAAGTGGGAAAACTCTAGAGAAATGATCAAAAACTTCAATAGAAAAAAGGTCAAATAACCAGTTTGATGGCTTGAACACCAAAGAATTTCAATATTATTTAGTAGGGCCTAGAGGCCCTGACATATTGCGGCCCAAATAAAATTCAGTCCGCTAAACTACAGGGACAAACATAGCTAGCATATATTCCAGGGATACCTACTACGTAGATTAACCTTCTTACCGGTATCAGTTAACCTTAATAAAAATATCAGTTCTTTTTTTCTAAAACAATAATTTTGAACTAGCTAGCTCCCACTCGACTAATTCGGGATACCTGCTACCTCCCACTTACATAGGCACCGGACAACTTAGCACACCAAGGCATAGGCAGATTGGAAGAGATCACCTAGCTTTTTCCACCTTGGAATTTGAACCTTGGTCTCCAAGGTATCTACCAACTTCATTAACCATTAGGCCACACCATTTGGTAAAATAACTTTCATGCCCGAGGCTACCCCCTGGACGTAAGCACGGGATCTAGGATCACGAGTGACCCCAAGCTAACCCTGAAGCTGACATATCATAAGCATACTAAAATAATCTGAATATAGAGATAATATGCGGAAGCTAAAATAGTGATAATTGAAAGTGGGGAATACCCAACTAGTCTGAATATATGAAAATGTACTGAGAGTTCAATAACAACTGAAAGATCAAACTCAAATCTAAAGTTGAATCTAATACTATGTCTGATAAGCCTCTACTGACTAGAGTTGCTGGGACATGCCCCCAGCTAACTCTAGCAAAACTGAAACTGAAGTAAAAGACTGAATATAGGAAACTTGTCTATTGTCCTCGAAGTCTGAGGACTCATCACTGAAGTTGCTGAAATGCGGATCGAGAACTGATCTATGCGTGATGGATGCTGAGTACCTGAACCTACATCATGAAAGAATGTAGCGCAGAGTATGCGTCGGTACTTGGAATGTACTAAGCATGCGGGATATAGTTAATAGTTGAACAAGGTATAAAAGCTGAACAAACATAACTGAGCAATGAAATAATCTGAACATAAACATAGATACTGAAATATAACTGAAAACTGAGGTAAATGCAATGACTAAGTACTAATCATGAATTTAACATGCTGAGACTGAATACTGAAGTATAACTGAAAACCTGGTCAAATGCACTAGAGTCTAACTGTGGGAGCTACTATTAACCGACATAAAACCACGTGAGCTAAACGCGGAGTCCGATGTATATGCCTCTTCGAGGGGACCCAATATACCTTGCCAGGGGTATAAAGGCATGACTGGCGTGATCACTAAATCTGATACTTATAAACCTACGGGGGCACGTAGTTATGAGACTCTGGTGGTTCATAACCCTAGTCCAACTCGGTGCTAAGCCTACTCCCAAATGGAAATGTGTATGACATAACATAACTGAAATACTGGATAGCTCAATATTCTGACATGCAAATCTGAGAATGCAACTTTTAGGTACTGAAAATAAAACATTCGAAACTGGAGCATGTATATCACTTTAGCTGACCTAGCAAGTGTAATTCATGAACTAAGAGAATCTACACAACTAGGTTTCTGAGTTTCATGCAAGGAACTAAGCAACGATTTCACGAAAACATGATAATCCGATTAAGAATACTTAATAGCTAAATCACAACAATTTTCCAAGGTCTTCAAAACCCTAGGTCTAAACATGATATAGAGAATCAAGAATCTGACTGAATTCTAGGGACCTAGTGAAAGAAAGGAATCCACTAGTGAAATCCCACATACCTGGTGACGAATTTCTCGGAGAAATCTTTCGATTTCAGGGCTGGAACTGAAGAAAAACTTGTTGCATGTTCTTGAGGAAACTAGCGCCTCTTTCTTCTCTTTTCGCTCTAAGTTCAATGGATTTAGGAGAATAGAGGTTTTGGTTATGTTCTGACTAAGTTATTAGGCTTAAACTGAGTAAAACGACGTAGTTTAGGGGTTAAACGACGTAGTTTAAATGTCTAACGCATAGGGGAAAATACCAAAACCAAGCCAACTTAAAATCTGATGAGGCCGACCACGGACGCAATGACGGTCTGTCGAAGGGACCACGGTCCATCGTATGGGTCGTGGTCTGCTGGCTAGTGTCTACTGGTTCAGGGACCTTCCCTCTACGGTCCACTTCACGGACCGTGTGGAGGATCACGGACCGTGAAGGCCACCGTGGTCCTTCACTTGGGCTAGGGGCATGCTGTTTCTGGGTGACGGACCCATCCACGGCCCGTCAAAGGGACCACGGCCCGTGGTCTGAGGCCTGAGCTTGGGTAGGTTCTACCTGGTCCACCACTTCTGGGTGGGTGTGAACCTACGGGCAGGTCGACTGGCCGTGGTTCCTTTCACGTTTCGTGAACCCTGCCGTAGTTCACCAGTTTCTGCTGCAACGTCCAAGTCTGATTTCTGAGGTGTTACAATATCTCCCCCTTGGTAACATTCGTCCTCGAATGAAGCCTAAACTAGCTGAGTATGGAGGGAAAGAGCTGCAATCCCTACCACTAAGTACTAGAACCTGATTTCTGACTGAACAAAGTTCCAAGAACATGCAATTATGCTGAAAATGCAAGAACAACTGAAGGAACATGATACTAAGACTGAATCCACGCAAGAGTAAGCTAAGAGACTGGAGAGGAACTATTACCTCAAGCTGAAACGGAATCGAAAGGAAAGAGATGAGGATACTTGGCCTTCATGGCTGCTTCTGCTTCCCAAGTAGCTCCCTCTACGGACTGACTGCTCCACAAAACCTCCACTGAAGCGACTTCTTTATTTCTCAATCTACGAACCTGACGATCACGAATTTCGACTGGCACCTCTTCATAAGTAAGACTATCCTTCACAGCCACACTCTCTAATGGTACTATCAATGCTGGATTACCCACACACTTCTTCAACAAGGAAATGTGAAAGACTGGATGAACTGCTGCTAGTTCTGCTGGCAACTCTAACTCATAAGCCACGTTTCCAACCCTCTTCAGGATTCTATAAGGACCTACATATCTCGGAATGAGCTTCCCTTTCTTTCCAAATCTCATCACCCCCTTCATAGGTAACATTTTCAGGAAAACCCAATCATCGATCTCAAACTCTAAGTCCCTTCTCCTTACATTTGCATAGGACTTCTGACGACTCTAAGCTGTCTTAAGCCTATCTCTGATGAGCTGAAAATTTTCCATAGCTTCGTGAACCGAATCTGGCCCAATCAATGTTGCTTCACCTACTTCAAACCAACCAACTGTAGATCTGTATCTACGCCTATATAATGCCTCATAAGGGGCCATCTGAATGCTGGAATGATGGCTATTATTATAGGCGAACTCTATGAGAGGTAGGTGATCATCCCAACTACCCTTGAAGTCGATCACACAAGCTCTCAACATATCCTCTAAGGTCTGAATGATACGCTCTCCTTGACCATCCGTCTGTGGATGAAATGCTGTGCTGAGATTTACCTGAGTACCAAGACCTTTCTGAAACAATTTCTAGAAATGAGAGGTAAACTGTGGACCCCTATCTGAGATGATAGACAAGGGAACTCCATGCAACCTGAATATCTCATTAATGTAGAGTTTAGCGTAATCCTCCACTGAATCTGTAGTCTTGACAACCAAGAAGTGAGCGGACTTAGTCACTCTTTTTACGATCACCCAAATGGAGTCATGCTGTCTGCGAGTACGAGGTAAACCCGTAATGAAGTCCATATTTATCACTTCCCACTTCCATGTAGGAATGTTAATCTCTTGAGTCATACCTCCTGGTTTCTGATGTTCTACCTTAACTTGCTGACAATTAGGACACTTAGCCACAAAATCTGCTATGTCCCTCTTCATACCATTCCACCAAAAGACTTCCCGTCGATCATGTAGTGGCACCTGGATAAATGGAATACCTGGAGTTATGGGCTTCTGTAACGATCTGCTGCCTCAACTCAGCCACATTAGGAACACATAAGCGACCTTGATAACGAAGAACACCATCTCCCCCTTGGGAGAAAACCTCTACTTTCTGCTGATGAACTGCACCTTTCAACTGAAGTAATATAGGATCACTATCTTGTTTTTCCTTAACCTCCGCTACCAATGAAGATTCGGACCTATTCTGAACTATCACTCAACCCTCTGACATGTCCGTAAGACCAACTCCTAAGCGAGCAAGCCGGTGAACATCTTTTGCTAATTCCTTCCTTTCTTCCTCAACATGTGCTACACTACCCATAGATAATCTGCTAAGAGCATCAGCTACTACATTGGCCTTACCGGGATGGTAAAGCACATTCATATCATAATATTTAAGGAATTCAAGCCATCTCCTCTGACGAAGATTCAACTCTTTCTGGGTGAACACATACGGGAGGCTCTTATGATCAGTGAACACATCAACGTGAACACCATACAAGTAGTGTCTCCATATCTTTAGGCCAAATACTACGACTGCAAGCTCGAGGTCATGAGTTGGGTAGTTCTTCTCATTGACCTTAAGGTGTCTAGAAGCATAAGCTATGAACTTACCTCGCTGCATAAACACACAACCTAGGCCGACCCTAGATGCATCACAATAAATTACATAACCGTCTAAACCATATGGTAGAGTCAAGACCGGAGCTGTAGTCAACCTAGTCTTCAGTTCTGAGAAACTTTTCTCGCACTCATCTGACCACTGAAATTTAACCTCCTTCTGAGTTAACTTGGTCAATGGGGAAGCTATGGATGAAAATCCTTCACCAAATCTCCTGTAATAACCAGCCAAACCCAAGAGGTGGGTCTGGGCCATTGTTTCACTGCCTATATTTTCTGAGAATCCACTCGGATTCCTTCGCTAGATACCACATGACTAAGGAAAGTTACTGACTGTAACCAGAATTCACATTTGCTGAACTTAGAGAATAACTAGGCGATCCTTGAGAATTTACAGAACAACCCTTAAATGATTCGCATGCTCCTCCTTATTCTGAGAATAAATGAGGATATCATCAATAAAGAAAATAACGAATAAGTCCAAATATTGTTTGAACACCATGTTCATTACATTAAGTCCATGCAAGCTATAAGAGAATTTGTTTGTCAAAAATACATAACTACAAATTCATAATGACTATACCGAGTTCTGAAGGCTATCTTCAGAATGTCACTATCTCTGACTCTGAGCTGATGATAACTAGATCTGAGGTCTATCTTAGAAAAGCAACTAGCACCCTGAAGTTGGTTGAACAAGTCACAATCCTGGGGATGGGATACTTATTCTTTATGGTGACTTTGTTCAACTGACGATAGTCAATGCACATTCTGAGAGAACCATCTTTCTTTTTCATGAACAACACTGGAGCACCCTGTGGAGAGATACTAGGTCTGATGAAGCCCTTATCTAGAAGGTCTTTTAACTTTTCTTTCAATTCCTTAAGCTCGCCTGGAGCCATTCTGTAAGGAGGAATCGAAATAGGCTAGGTATCTGGAAGGAGATCAATTCCGAAGTCGATTTCCTTTTCGGGAGGAACTCCGAGAAGATCTTCAGGAAACACTTCTAGAAACTCATTTACTACTGGAACTGACTCAAGAGTTGGGGTTTCGGAGTTTGAATCCTTAACCCGAACAAGATGGTACATATACCCCTTAGAGATCATTTTTCTGGCCTTAAGGTAAGAAATGAATCGACCCATAGGCACTGAGCTACTACCCTTCCATTCTAAGACTGGGTCGTTTGCAAACTGAAACCGAATGATCCTAGTTCTACAATCGACTGAGGCATAACAGGAATGTAACCAATCTTGCCTAGAATGATATCAAAATCTACAATTTCTAACTCTACAAGATCTGCTGAGGTGACTTTCTGAGAGACTGTGATAGGGCAATTTTTTTATACCCATCTAGCTATAGCTGGCTCACCAACTGGAGTAGAGACTGAGAAGGGTTCTGAGAGAGTTTCTGGACATGCATTAATACCACAAGATTCCTTCCACTGCTAGTACCAAGTGTAGGCAACTCCCTTCAACTAATAGGCGGCCAAATCTGCACTCTTGACTTGAATGACGCCCATAATGTTTGTTACCTTTTAGATGTCATCGAGAAACTCTTATGGATCTTATTCTGACTTAGACCCATGAAATCTATAGGGTTTATCCGAGTAAAGTCTTGGATTCTTGCTGTAGCAGTGTTAGTCTGTGGCAGAGCTGGGACCACAACCTACTGATTTACCTGGGTAGTCATGGCCTGAGCAAGAACTTTGTAAGCTGCCTTGAACTTGGCATGCATGACTTGCTTCTTCGATGGGTCTGTTAGCTGATTCCTGGCGTAAGGTCTACGAGGAGGCATGATCTGAAACGCATAATGATGAATAAGAAAGGAGATCATACACACGCACGAAAAGAATAACAAAAAAGTGAACTTTTTCCTAAAGCACTTCGTAGCCTCCTTCTCATTAGATGTGGTGCACTTCACACCCATGAAAAGGTCTCTACTTAGTGCGACTTTCAGACATCCTAGGACTCTTGAACCTAATCCTCTGATACCAAGTTTTTCATGCCCCGAGGCTACCCACTGGACGTAAACACGGGACCTAGGATCACGAGTGACCCCAAGCTAACCCTGAAGCTGGCATATCATAAGCATTCTAAAACAATCTGAATATAGAGGTACTATGCGGAAGCTAACACAGTGATAACTGAAAGTGGGGAATACCCAACTAGTCTGAATATATGAAAATGTACTGAGAGTTCAATAACAACTGAAAGATCAAACTCAAATCTAAAGCTGAATCTAATACTATGTCTGATAAGCCTATACTGACTAGAGTTGTTGGGACATGCCCCCAGCTAACTCTAGCAAAACTGAAACTGAAGTAAGAGACTGAATATAGGAAACATGTCTATTGTCCTCGAAGTGTGAGGACTCACCACTGAAGTTGTTGAAATGCGGATCGGGAATCGATCTATGCGTGATCTGGATGCTGAGTACCTGAACCTACATCATGAAATGATGTAGCGCATAATATACGTTAGTACTTGGAATTTACTGAGCATGCAGTATATAGATAATAATTGAACAAACATAACTGAGCAATGACATAATCTGAACAGAAACATAGATACTTAAATATAACTGAAAACTGAGCTAAATGCAATGACCAAGTACTAATCATGAATTTAACATACTGAGACTGAATACTAAAGTATAACTGAAAACCTGGTCAAATGCACTAGAGTTTGACTGTGGGAGCTACTATTAACCGACATAAAACCAAGTGAGCTAAACGTGGAGTCCGATATATACGCCCCTTCGAGAGGACCCAATATACCTTGCCAGCGGTATAAAGGTATGACTGGCGTGATCACTAAATCTGATGCCCAACAGAGGGGACTTATAAACCTACGGGGGCACGTAGTTCTGGGACTATGAGGGTACGCTGAACCCTAGTCCAACTCGGTGCTAAGCCTACTCCCAACTGGAAATGTGTATGACATAACATAACTGAAATACTGGATAGCTCAATATTCTGACATGCAAATCTGCGAATGCAACATTTAGGTACTGACAATGAAACATTCGAAATTGGAGTATGCATAACTATTTAGATGACCTAGCAAGTGTAATTCATGAACTAAGAGAATCTACCCAACTAGGGTTATGAGTTTCATGCAAGGAACTAAGCAACGATTTCATGAAAACATGATAATCTGATTAAGAATACTATAACAGCTAAATCACAATAATTTTCCAAGGCCTTCAAGACCCTAGGTATAAACATGATATAGAGAATTAAGAATCTTACTGAATTCTAGGGACCTAGTGGAAGAAAGGAATCCACTAATGAAATCCCACATACCTGGTGACGAGTTTCACGGAGAAATCTTTCGATTTTGGGGCTGGAACTGAAGAAAAACTTGCTGCGTGTTATTGAGGAAACTTGCACCTCTTTCTTCTCTTTTCTCTCTAAGTTTGATGGATTGAGGAGAATAGAGGTTTTTGTTATGTTCTGACTAATTTATTAGGCTTAAATTGAGTAAAACGACGTAGTTTAAGGGTTAAACGACATAGTTTAAATGTCTAACGAATAGGGGAAAAGACCAAAGCGACCCCAACTTAAAATCTAACGAGGCCAACCACTGATGCAACGATGGTCTGTCGAAGGGACCACGGTCCATCGTATTTGTCTTGGTCTGCTAGCTAGTGTCTACTGGTTCAGGGCCCTTCCCTGTACGGTCCACTTCACGGACCGTGTGGAGGATCACGGACCGTGAAGGCCACCGTGGTCCCTCACTTGGGCTAGGGGCCTACTGTTTCTGGGTGATGGACCCATCCACGGCATGTCAAAGGGACCACGGCCCGTGGTCTGAGCCCTGAGCTGGGGTAGGTTCTTCCTAACCTCCACGGGCCTTCCTGCGGTCCGGGGGTGGTCCACGGCCCGTTAAGGGTCTCGTGGTCCACCACTTCTGGGTGGGTGTGAACCTAAGGGAAGGTCGACGGACCGTGGTTCCTTTCACGGTCCGTGAACCCTGCCGTGGTTCACCAATTTCTACTGCAACGTCCAAGTTTGATTTCTGAGGTGTTACAATAACACTATCGGTCAAAGTAAATACATAAAAAAAGGAAAACAATTGAAACACAACTCATTCACTTTTTTTTGTGTTTTTTTTAGAATAGTAAATGAAGCTCATTCACTTTACGAGGTTACCTTATTTAAGTCACAACTACTGACCAGACATCTTTATCCAATTGTATCCTTCTTTATACTAATAGAGGAGCTCTAAATATTCCTTGTGTTTGTCAGCATTTTAATATTAATATTTTTTTATATTAATTTTCTTAAAACTTTGGAGTCAAAGTGTTGCCTTTGCTGTAAGTTGTCCGTTGGTGATAATTCTTTTATCTTAACCGTTGGACATTTATTTGGAGCATTACACCATTTGGAGCAAGTGCTGATGTTATGACCCTTTTCTTGCAGCATCGGTAGTGGCATCTTGGCCATTACTTCTCCATATTATTTCTCCACTATCTCATTCTTTATTCCTCCATTATACATTATAACATATGTAACTTCTAGGCAGGGGCGGAGCCACCTTGTACTAAGGGGGTTCGTCCCTTCGGCGGAACATTATATTATTTATATATGGTTGAAATAATTTTTTATGTATATATAGTAGATGTCGAACACCTTTCGGCTACTTCGTGTGTCTATTTCTACAGATTTTGAACCCCCTTATTGAAAATCCTAGCTCCGCCACTGCTCCTAGGCCATTTATCTTCACTATTTACTACCCCATTATCTTCCTATTCATTTCTAGGAAGACTTTCTCAACTATAAATAGTGGTGGTCTTCATTTGGTTTGGTGCATACAAGAAAATATAGAGTGGATAAAAGTTAGTCAAAAGAGAGAGTTCTTATTAGTTGAAGGGAGGTGTTCTTTTTGTGGAGCTTTGGACTCAACTCTTGTCCAGAGTTTGTTGAGTTACACTTTGTGATTCGACTGTTGTATCCTGGAGGGGACAAGTCAAGAAGGACTACTGCTTGACCGATGAAAAATATTTGCTGCAGTGGACTTGAATCTCCTTAAAGAGAGCGAAATATCCGCACCTCAGCCTGAAGAGTTTTTAATTTCTTCACTTTATTTTCGATTGTAATCCTGCAATTTTGTTATCTTGTAATTTTTCACTAACAATTTTAAGGAGATTCATAATGACTACAATTGAAAAAACCGCGGATGTCAAGATGGGAGATCTTAACAAGCCATTTCGGTTCAATGGTAATCATTTCAAGAGATGGAAGGGTAAAGTACTTTTCTAGTTAAGTCTTCTCAATGTCTCTTATGTGTTAACTGAAGAATCCTAATAAAGTTGACATCACCTCTATGAATGATGATGAAACTATTTCTCATCTAGAAAAAGTGAAAAAAGTATGATGGTGATTTCTATAAGTGTCGGTATTATATTCTTAATTGTCTATCTGATAATTTTTATGATTATTATGATAAAACTTACTCTAGTGCAAAGGAAATTTGGAAGGCATTGCAGAGTAAGTATGATACTGAAGAGGTTGGAGCAAAAAAATATGCAACTAGTAGATTTTTTCATTTCCAAATGGTGGACAACAAATCAGTGGTAGACCAAGCTCAAGACTTTATAATGATTGTTGGAGAGCTCAGGTCCGAGGAGGTCAAAATTGGAGATAACCTTATTATTTGTGGCCTAGTAGATAAACTTCAACCTTCTTGGAAGGAATTTTAAAAAACTATGCGCCACAAACAAAAGGGAAATCTCTCTTGAAACGTTGATAGTGAAAATCCTTATGGAAGAGGAGGCAAGAGGCCAAAATGCACTTTTACAATCAGAAGAGAGTAACATCACAACGAAGGTAAATTTAATTACTTCAAATAATGCTACTCCTGAATCTCACAAAAATACTTCTTTGAAGCCTAAGAAGAAAAAATCCAAGAAAAATAATGGTAAAAATAACCAAGCACAAAATCAACAAGTTTAAGATAAGGGACCGTGTTTTGTTTGTGGCAAGAGTGGGCATATTGCTCGATTTTATAAATTCCAGAAATGTGGTCCTACACCTCAGACAAACGTTACCGAAGAACCTTTTGTGGTGGTGATTACCGATATAAACATGGTTGAAAGTGTTGATGGATGGTGGACTGATTTTGGTGCAAACCGTTATGACAAAGATTGCTTTAAAAATATGCTCATTTTGAGGAGCCCAAAACCATCATGCTTGGTGATTCACACACTACTCAAGTGCTTGGAACGGGAGATGTCGAATTGTGTTTTACTTCTGGAAGGGTATTAACTTTGAAAGATGTACTTTATACTCCTTCCATGAGAAAAAAATTGATGTCTAGTTTTCTTCTTAATAAAGCAGGCTTTAAACAGATTATTGAATCTGATCAATATGTAATTGTGAAAAAGGATTATTTTGTGGGAAAAGGGTATGCTTGTGATGAGATGTTCAAACTGAATGTCGAAATGAATAAAGTTTCTACTTCTGTTTGTATGCTTTCTTCTACTAATTTTTGGCATGCTCGTTTGTGTCATATTAATGATCGTTATGTTGGAATCATGAGTAGTTTAGGATTAATTTCAATGATTAAAAATAATTTTGAAAAGCGTGAGGCTTGTAGTAAAGCCAAAATCAATAAGATTCAAGTTGAAAGAAAAACTGATTTATTAGAGTTAGTTCATATTGATATTTGTGAACTTGGAGGAATTTTAACTCGTGGAGGAAATAGATATTTTGTCACTTTCATTGATGATTCTTCTTAGTTTCATATGTTTACTTGATGAAAAATAAAAGTGATGCTTATGAAAACTTTAATGTTTATCTCCATGAAGTTGAAAATCAGTTTGGAAGAAAAATAAAAAGAATTAGAAGTGATAGAGGGCATGAATATGAGTCAAATAAGTTTAATTCTTTTGTTAGATCATTGGAAATAATTCATGAAACTACTCCTCCTTATTCTCCTTCATCTAATGGTGTAGCGGAAAGGAAAAATAAAGCTTTGGTTAAATTGACTAATGTCATGCTTATGAGTCACATAAACTTTTAAATTTATGGGGTGAAACTATTTTGACTGCTTATTATGTGTTAAATCCCGTGCCTCATAAAAAGTCTAAATTGACACCTTTTGAATTGTGAAAATGTCACAAGCCAAGTTTGGAATATCTAAGAGTTTTTGATTGTCTAGCCTTTGTGAGACTAATGGATCCCAAGATTACAAAGTTGGTTAAGAAAGTTACTACCTGTGCTTTTCTTGGTTATGCTTCAAATAGTACAGCCTATAGATTTTTTAATCTTAAAGATAATATTATAATTGAATCAGGTGATGCTATTTTTCATGAACATAAATTTCCATTTGATTCTAAAAATAGTGGGGGTCAAAGGATTGAACAAATTTTTTTGTCACTACCTAGTTCTTCTACTTCTACTTTAAAAAATAAAATAAAATGAGAATGCTGGTTGAGAAAGTTGCAACGATGAGCATGATAATGTTAACTTTTATAGATCTTTCAAAAATAAATAAATCAAAGACTATCTTTACTAAAATAAATATGTTAACAATCTTAGCAATTTTACTTAAACCATCCTTTAAGGCCTAAACAATACTTCCTATGTCTTATCCCAAAATTTAAGAATAATAACAATCTTATCAATTTTACACTTATTTGACCTATGTAATGCTATTGATAAAGTTATTATCAAAATCATTTCAATTGTATTAAGCCCTTACCAGACTAGTTTATTGAAAGATCGTTGTGTTTGTAACAATGTTATTCTTGTTCAAGAAGTTTATTAGATCAATGTTTCCGAAAGGAAGAAGGGGAAGCTGATGCTTAAAATGGATTGACAAAAACCTTTTGATCGAATTGAATAGTCCTTTGTTTATTATACTTTGCGATTCTTTAAATTTTCTCCAAAAATTATTAATTGTATAACTAACAGTAACATAGCTATCCATGTCAATGGTACCCAGACAAATTATTTTGCAACATTAAGGGGGCATTCACCAAGGATTACTGGTTTAACTTTCCTCTTGCTTGATTCAAATTTCTTCATTTCATTGATGCTTTGTGTTTCTTTTTGCATTGGCGCAGAGCTCTGTTTCTGTGGTGAATAGTTAAGTAGAAGTTGTTTTTGAGAATGAAAAAATTGTACACGCTTGGTGGCCACATTCATCTTCATCAATGACGGTGACTGAATCTTGGCTAATCCCCATAAACATATACATGCTACATAAACCAATTTATTTATTTTTGTAGACTTCTTGAGTCTAATTTTCTCTCGCTAATAGGAGTGAAGGAAAATAATTTTTATATACTAATTCTTTGTAAATCTACTCATTAATTACATTTTAAAATAGTTTGAGTAACTTCAAATCCTTTACTGTTGTTAGAATAAGTTCATTTACTTGTACCTTACAGCAAGTAGTGTTGTACACTCTCCTGATACACATTAGTGATTATAGGCAATATGTTCATGAGTATCTAATGAAGCAGAGTACACAGGAGAAAGGTTTTTTTGTATTCTTTCATTGATATAATGTGTTGTTTAAATACAAAAAGGATTATGAGGTAAAGGATCTAACAATATCAATAAAACTAATGAATCCTAACAAGTTATTAAAGATGCAGAATTAGAGAATATGGAATAATGAAATCAAGAATATATGATGTAGATATGGAAAATATTCTACCATGATTTAGCTTCTTTAGGCTCCGTAAGTTGGGGGGGGGGGAGGGTGTGGAACGACCTCTAACTTGTAGACAACACATTGGGTTTGTGCTTTGGATAAGGATTTTGTAAGTAGGCAAGTATAATGAGAAACTTAATTGGGGTTATGAGAAGTGTGCTCTTGAAAGTAAAATATGTACATAGCGTATTAAAGTGCTTAGGAGGGTCGAGTTACTATTTTCCTTAATATATCTTATCCGTCCCTTAATAAGTCTACATTACAATCTATGAAAGCCATCTTTAATCTTATATTTGACATGCATAGATTAGTTGAGTCTTACACTACTAGCAAGTCTATGATACGATCTTGGGAGGCACATGATTTTTCTTTGTGAGAGAAAGTGAATTCTTTGTATATGCATGTCCTTCAAATATATTTGAGTTTTGTTTGAGTGTGTGGATTGATTCCTTTTCTGGTTTGATCGATGAGGGCACATGATTCACAAAATATTTCTGAGGTATCTAGTTCTTACATTGATGTTTTAATGACCCTCTCAATCATTTTCTTTGTTTTCCAATCTTTTCAGCGTTAAGAGATTTCTTCTAGGGTGCCCAAGTCATTTATGATTTGCTGGGACTGACAGTTTGGTCGTTCGTTTAGATTTTGTTCAAGTTTTCATATTTTGGAGTCTTTGAAACTTAAATGGTTGACTTCAGTCAAAAGTTTGGGAAGACAAGCTCAGATGCAATTCTAACTGTTTCATCATCTTTGGAAGGTCCATTTTAGGCTAGGGGCATGGTTGGTTCAAGCCCTGAGACTTGTGGTGTGAGTTTGGGACGTTAGATATTTTAACTTTGAAGATTAAGCCAAGGGTTGAATTTGGTCAACATTCTTGGTAAATGTGCTCAAATGAGAATTCCGTCAGCGAGGTTAGCTCCAGAATTTCGAGTTTGGTCTAGAACGACCTTTCGTGCAGTTCCCTAAGCTTCTGGCCTCATATGAGCCTTCTTGTGGTTTTTAGCTTAAAATGAAACTTGGGTATGAGAGACCCACTTTTCATCGAAACAACCTCGGATGAAAGTTTCGATTATTTCATTGAATCTGGAATGCCAAATTCGATGGGGTATCATATATCATTTGCATGCACGAGGTTCCGAATGAACTCCGGGCACCCCGTCAGAGAATTCAGAGTTTGAGCAAACCAGCTGAAGAGTTGATATTTGGGACAGGCTTTTAGTGACCAGATATCAGACTTTTAGCGACCGATTTCGGGTATTTATATCCAGGAATTTCAGCTTTCGGCCCTCATTTTCAAAAGACAATTTCTCCCTTATCCGATATCTCATTTGAGTGATTCGAAGTCCTATGTGATCGTTATGAGCGTGGATACTTTAGTTTGTGATTAGAAGTTGTGAGGAACCTTCATTTGAGGTGAATTTGAGCTCGAAGCTGCTCCCTTTGCTTGGTTTTCTTGTTAGTATTGCATGTTGTTGTTGTGGTTGTTTTCAGGCCTCAGATCGTATTCAATTTTGGAACACAAGTTCGAGGGGTAGCTTAGGACATTTTGACGGAGTCAATTTTGGATTCCTGGTGCGGGTCCCACATTCCCATTTTGACTCAATTTTGGTTCCATTTATAATTGTTACGATTTTAGTGTCAAAACATCCGTAATAACACTATATTATCGATAATTTGAAAGTTTGGCGGTGCTGTGAGGCATTTTGGATGTGGATAGCTCATGTGTGGTGGATTCAAAGTGCTCGTGTTCGGATTTGAGGGTAGGCTTCAATCAACTTTCTTGATTGAGCTTCTTAGATAATGCCTAGTATAGATTTTATGTCGGATGCTATTTGCCGGGCATTTGACTTTCCTATTCTTTCTTGATTCTGTAGGAGCCTTGGACTTATTGTGGGTGTTGGGATCCTTATTATAGATTGTGGCTTCACTCGTGAAGTAGATGATCTTGATTTTCCTTGTTTGGAATTATTTGTGGTTACCTTAGACTAGGCTGGACATTAGATGCTTTAGGTTGTGTTTTATCGCCTCGTAGTCATAGTTTGACCCCTTTAGGGCTTGTTTTGGGTTGTTCTGCTTGCATTGATTCTTGTGACCTTGGTGGCTCGTCATAGCTGTGGGTTGGTCCTAGATGTGCTCAATGTGGGACTAGAGCAGTGTGATTGGGGTAGGCGTCGTCCATGGAGTTTGCTCCCTCTTCTATTGATTGGAAATCTCTTCTCGATCCCTTTTCTTGTTGATTAGCGGTGGGCATGTTGTATCCTTGTTGAGCTTATTATTATATTTTTTGGGCCTGAGGCCGTGTGTGAGGACCAGTTAGATCCTAGGTTAGCACTCTCTTCTTTATTAGTGTGGTTTCATTGGTTGTATAATTATTTGATTTTGAGTGCCTTGTTTGAATGCTGGTGATGGCATGCATGCATTGTATTGTTTGCTCATTCTCACAGATTTTATGGTATGATGCCAGCCCATGCATTTGCATATTTATCGTTCATGACGAGATACTATTTTCTCTATTTTTATTCTAAATTGGTTTTAATGGGAGTGGTACCACCTGTTTCACTTGACTTATTGATTTTTGAGATTACGTGGTGTCAGGGATGTGCTTCTTTCCTACTTGAGATATTAGAGGCATCTGGGATGTGCTCAGTTTTCACTTGACTACCTGGCGCGTCTATTCCCTTTTCTTGCTTGCTTTTGGTTTTACTTACGCCCCTAGGTCACTCTTTCTAGCTGGGTGACTTATGTCCTTCAGAGTGGACTGGCTGGCTGGACAACCTTGATACCGGAGATCCTCTTCGGAGTCGACACGCTCCCGGGTCACTCTTGCTAGCAGGGTGACTTACGTCCCTAGGAGTGAACTGACTGGCTGGGCATCCTGGATTGATTTGTCTCTTTTGCTAGATGGGCTTGGAGTTGACTTGTAACACCTCAGATTTGAGAAAGGCTAGAAAGGGGTCCATCGGGCAACTCACAAGCCCAAAAGTGGACCATGGAACCCTTCACGGAACTCCAAACGGGCCGTGAAGGGGACCACGGTCCGTTAATGGGCTCGTGGTAGGTTCCCAGAACTTGCCTGGGCAAGCTTCACTTTGACGGACGCCTAGACGGCCCGTGGTGAGGTTGACGGGCCGTCAAAGGGGTCGTCAAGTGGGTCACACAGAAGGGGTTTCACCCCTAGCTACTTGTCAAGGACCACATATGGCTAAACGGCCCGTGATACCCTAGATGGACCGTGAAGTGGTCCGTGAAGGGGTATAGTGAAGAGTGTCATACAGAGCTCCTTCACGACCCGCTAGATGGGCCGTGGTAGCCTAGACGGGCCGTGAAGGCCTCCGTGAACCTAGTCCGTCACCTTTTAAGTCAGGGGCTTTTGGGTCTTTTCCCAATTATTTTAACTGAATACTACGTCGTTTTACGTTCTTCCCAAAGCCCAATATAAAGGTTTTTTACCCCTAAAATCACCCAATTCAATTCATTCTCTCAATTTCCCAAAAGAAGAATAAGTTCATCCTCCCCAAATATTTCTCTCTCTAAGGAAGAAGAAGAAATCAAGTTAGGGTTTCAAGATCTAGTCTCCAATCCTCCATCGCTTGTGGGATTTGAGCTCCAAGGTATGACAGTCTTCATATATGGAGCTATTTCCTCCATAGAGTTCCTCAATTCTCCAATTTACTAAGCTAGGAATCCCCAATTAAAGTTACGATTTTCTTCTATGTCATGGGTTCCTTTCAATGTTGATTCAATTGATTGTTTTATGAACTATTATGCATGAATTGAGATAATTTTATGATTTTAAGATGAATCCTCATGAACCCATGCATACCCCATGTTTTTCTAAGCTAAGATGATATAATGTGGGTTTTGAATGAAAGATGAGTTAATGATGATATGCATGTTCTTTATGAAAGTGTTGAAAATGATTTAAGATTGCTTTGAGAGTGAAGCATAAATGTTGTTGTGAAAGGATTTCTCACATACTACTCAATACATGCATGTGAAAGGGTTTTCTCATAAAAGGATTCTTAGAGTTGAAAGGTTTTCTCAACTAACTTAGAATCAAGTTTTAAGAGTTTTTCTAAAGAAACCTAGCTTGGATTGGCTATTTGATGTGCCTTTCATGAAAGATAAGTCAAGTAAAGAATTATGACTATTACGTGGGATTTATGCTTGCACCGAGAGGATATTGAGATGGAAGCTCTCCCGTAGCTAGAGTCCGGGTTTCTAGTAGTAATCTCCTTATCCCATAACTATGTGCCATCATAGTATGATTGTCTTAGATAGACAATGATTGTATTAGATAGACAATGATTGTCTTAGATAGACATCAGCTAGTGGATCCACGTAAGCTAGAAGTTAGGGTTCTTGCCTTGGCAAGTAAGGACATCCCTTTTCGGTGTGGGGTAGACACCAGATTCCATGTCATAGCTCACATGGTCTCTATGTCGGTTAAGGCTAATTCCCACACTAATGATGAACTAAGTTTACTTCAAGAAGTATCTCACAAGTGTTCAAAGATGAGTTTTACTTGCATTTGACCATGATTACTATGATGTTTTCTAACCTCTTTCTTATGGTTTTAACTTGGTCTTTGCATGACATGAAAGGTCCTTTTTAGCATGATTTTTATAACTCTATGCATTGCTACCATACTTGGTACATTATTGTACTAACACATACACTTGCCTACATTATTTCTCAAATGTAGGGTCTAAAGGTCTAATTCCGCATTCCCGTTGCTAGAAGTCACTTTGGTTATATTGAGTAGTGGTGAGTCCTCATGTTCTGAGGACCGAACCTTTTATTGCTTTCAGTTTTTATTTTCAAATGTTGTATGTGATGCCAGGGTTACGTCCGGATCACTCTTGATTTAATAGTTGGCTTTTGAATCTATGAAGACTTCCGCTTCATTTTTACAAACTCTTTATGATATGAATTGTCTTTTAAAATCTCTTGATTTTCTATTATCTTGTTTATGCGTGCTAAGTGGCATGTTTAGGGCCTCTCGGGATCCTATATTCCATGTTACGCCTAGGGTATACTTTGGGTCGTGACATGACTGGAGTCTTATGGTTATGGTTTCGGATGGTCACAGATGGTTCTGCTGCTCACCCTGCATTCATATGTATTACCTATCACCAGTATACTTATTTTTTGTTAGTAACCTTCGGTTTATGGGGACCAGCTGGGTTATGTTTGTTGTTTGTACCTTCTGGGCTTATGGGGTCCGGTTAGGTTATTGTTTGACTCTATTCTATTCTCATCTATTGTTTTATTGTTACCTAGTAGGTTTTGACTTTAGAATTGTATTTGTGGGTCCTCCTGACAATGGGTAGTTGTATTGGTATCTTAGTTGCTTGCGATTAGGTTGTTGGCTTACGATCTAGGTACGTTCTTCACTCGACTTCTTACCCCTTGTTTCCTGTTTCTATTCTTTATTTCCTGTCTACTTTAGTATATCCTATTTAGTTACTTTTGATATGCTTTCCTTATTACGTTCTTTCTTTTATTTGTTCATTATGAAATTTTTCTCTATTATCAAATAATATTATGAGTAGTGAGTTTGATGGGCCCTTTTGTAGAATTAATGAATTCAATTTTTGTTTTTCTATAATTGAATTGTTCTTATTATCTTTATATGTTTAATATAACTACACATTGATTGTAGTAAATTAATTGAAGGGCTCATGATTAACGATGTCGTTCTATTTTGTTGTTCATGAGGAGACTATTAGGTTTTAGTTGAGAACATCACTTCGAGCGTTAAGATATTAATGACTGAAATTTTAAAGTGAAGATTAAAGATAACAAAGCTTTGACACAATCCAAGTGAATAGATTAATTGGTTAGCTAATAAGGTTCATTCAACTGAAAACATTGGAAAATTACTATACTTGGTCGAAAGATATTTGTGGTAAGAAAAGATCCTTGTTCGAGAGAGATTATTTTGAAAAGATTATTGATTTACCCTTTTTGTTCCTACTGATCAAATTAAATTAAATCAATTCGAAATTTACCCTCTAGATCCTGACTTCTACTCATCAAACTAAATCTTGAGAAAGCTAAGTATCACTAAAACTGAATTCCAAATTTTACCCTCTTGACTCTTACTCATCAAATAATATTAAATAAAATTGCTGATTTACTCTCCTAGCTCCTACTCATCAAATTAAATTCTTAGAAAATACAAGAACTAAAATTCAAAATTTTTCCTCTAAGCTCCTACTCATAAAGTAAATTAAATAAAATTCTAATTTTACTCTCTTAGCTCCTACTCATTAAATGCTTTAAAAATATCACAAGGACTAAAATTTAAAATTTATCCTTTTTGACTCCTATTCATCTAATTAGATCAAATAAAATGTTGTGAAGAATGATAAAAATTACTAATCCTCCCGGATTCTACTCATCAAGACATAATGTATTATCAAAATCTTGAGAATTCTCATATACATACAAATTTCTTCACTCTCCCTTTTTATCCAATCCTCTTTCATTTCCATTCTAAAACAAACAAGTTATCAACTTCACTGTAAGTTTATTCATCAAATCTCTATTTTTTTTGTAAAGAAATAAAAGTCCAAGTTCTTATTTGTTTCGATCAATCTAAGAATGATCTTTTTATGTTTTTGTTTGATTGTGGGCTTCTTTTATCTGATGGTTTGAGGTTTAATTTATGTATAAAGTTTTGATCTTTATGGTGAATGATACATCATTTTTCATTCTAGACTAGTCCTGGACTGCAACAAAGAAGAGACCATCATTGCTGAAGAGATGATGGGAAATAGAAAGAAGCATCAATAGAATCTAGTGAAAATTGTGAAGTAAGTACATATCGATCTGGGCAGAATTTTCAGTGGCTCAATGAGAAAAACCAGCCAAGATCTACGCGGCATAGACAACATGTAAGTTATCTAAGTGATGAAGAAGATGCTTCTTAGCGATTTAAGGGGGTTGGATACCTCTCTCCTACTACTGAGTCTGAGGTGCAACATTTGTCCTCTGATGAGAGCTTGCAGAACACAGAGCATGAAGCTGAGACTGCAAAAGGAAGTGTTGATCTTCCTTCAGATATAGGGCTTTCTACTATGACTGAGTCGAAAATATTTGAATATGCAGATCCAGATTTTAGCTATTTTGACAAGGACAAGGACAAGTCCTGTTTTAAGGTTGGGCAAGTATGGGTTGTCTATGATACCTTGGGTGCCATGCCCAGATTCTATGTAGTCATCAAGAAGATTTT
This sequence comes from Solanum etuberosum, assembly GCA_029582245.1. NCBI lineage: Eukaryota > Viridiplantae > Streptophyta > Magnoliopsida > Solanales > Solanaceae > Solanum > Solanum etuberosum. The sequence goes on along the minus strand of JAJONR010003137.1, from coordinate 10,479 downwards.
GTCTCCTGCATTTAAATTGCGCAAAACATGGTTAGAGCCAGAGCCGCTGAATGAAGATGAAACCAAATGGCTATCTGAGGACTTTCCAGCTTCTTGTTCTATGTTCAGACTAGGAAACTCAGAAGACATTGAAGATCATCCTATTTTCTCACATTTGGTATGTGACATAAATGGAAACAACTAAGATGCAATAATGATATTTCCAACAGAAGGAGAAACTTGGGCCCTCTTTAAAGATTGGGCTATGAACTGGTGTCCTCATCTTGGGAGCAATAAAAATTTCAACTATGAGTTTGTTGAGGTCTTGTCAGACTATGTTAATACTATTGGTGTGCATGTTGCATACTTGGATAAAGCAAAAGGCTTTACTTGTCTTTTCCATCGAGTAGGAGATCCATTTCTAGTTCCGGCAAAGGATATGTTTAGATTCTCTCATAGAATTCCTTCTATGAAGATGGCAAGGATGGAGAGGAACAATGTTCCGGAAGGATCCTTTGAAGTAGACCCTGCCTCATTTCCCTTTTCTCATTTATGGATTTTAAAATCAAAACATATCCTTTGCAGGAACTAAAAATAGATCTCCTGCTCGATGGAAAAGACAAGTAAAACCTTTTTATTTATCCAAGTATGCGACATGCACACCAATAGCACCAACATAGTCTGACAAGACCTCAATAAAATCGTAGTTGAAATTTTAATCACTCCTAAGATTAGGACACTCGTTCATATTCCAATCCTTAAAGAGGGCCCAAGTTTCTCCTTCCAATGGAAATATCTTTATTGCATCGTAGTTGTTTCCCTTCATTGCACATACCTAATGTGAGAACGTAAGATGATCTTCAATGTCTTCTGAGTTTCCTAGTTTAAACCTAGCACAAGAAGCTGGAAAGCCCTTATATAGCCATTTGGTTTCATCTTCATTTAGCGGGTCTTGTTCTAACCATGTTATGCACAATTTAGATGCAGGAGACAAAATCTTCCCAATGACTGCATAGAATCTAGGCATGGCATCCAGAATATCATAGGCAGCCCATACTTGTCCTACCTTAAAGCAGGACTCGTCCTTTTCCTTGTCAAAATTGCTAAAATCTAGATCTGCATATTCAAATGTTTTTGACTCAGTCAAAGAAGAAGGCCCTACATCTGAAGGAAGATCAACACTTCCTTTTGCAGTCTCAGCTTCATGCTCTGTGTTCTGCAAGCTCTCTTCAGAGGACAAATGTTGCACCTCAGACTCCTTAGTAGGAGAGTGAAACCCAAACCCCTTTAATCGCTTAGAAACATCCTCAATGAGACACTGAAAATTTTGCCCAGGCAGATAAGCACTTGTTTCACAATTTCACTAGATTTTATTGATGTCTTCTTTCTGTTTCCCGTCATCTCTTCAGCAATGATGGCCTCTTCTTTGTTGTAGTCCATGACTAGCCTAGAATTAAAAATGATGTATTATTCACCATAAAAATGAAAACATTATACAGAAATCAAACCCCAAACCATCAGATAAAAGAACTCCACAAACAAACAAAAACATAATAGATCACTCTTTGATTGATGGAAACAAACAAGAACTTGACAATTTTTTTCTTTAAAAAAAACAGAGAATTGATGAAGAAACTTACAGTGAAGTTGATAAGTTGTCTATTTGAGAATGCAAATGAAAGAGGATTGGAAGCAAAGCGAGAGTGAAGAAATTTGTATATATAAGAAAGGTCTCAAGATTATGTCTTAATGAGTAGGATCCAGGAGGATTAGTAGTTTCTCACAATTCTTTACAACATTCTATTTGATTTAATTTGATGAGTAAGAGTCACGAGGATAAATTTTAAACTTTATTTGATTTAATTTGAAGAGTAGGTGTCAGAAGGATAAATTTCAAATTTCAGTTCTTGTGATATTTTCTTAAGCATTTAATTTGATGAGCTAATATAGTAAAATTGGAATTTATTTAATTTAATTTAACGAGTAGGAGCCAAGAGTGTAGATTTTGAATTTTTGTTTTAGTGATATTTTCTCAAGTATTTAATTTGATGAGTAGGAGCTGTTTTCGTGGTAACTAAAAAAATAATATAATTCATTCAATTGAATTAAAATTTAAAAGAATTTTAAGAATAAAAGAGTTTTAAAAAAGTCGCCACCTAATTTTAGGAAAAACTAGGTAACCAATCAATTAATTACAAAAGAAAATATCTACGAAACCAATGAATTCTAGGTAAGGATTCAGGTAATTTCGAAGGGAAGGTGTTAGGCATCTTTCGAAATCCACAACTGTGGGTCCCGACTGGATTCATTTTTTTTTCAAATTGAGGAAGAGATAATAATAATGTACAAGTATAATAAGAATGTGATATACACAAGTCATAAAATAAAATAATAATATAAGAAATGGCCTAAGGTTTGCCTAACGCCAATAATTTACGATAATGAATCAAAAAATATTATTCGAACTTCATTCGAATAGCTTCAATGGGAAGAAACTCCGGTTATTGTAAAGACACTTAGTAAAAGTGTTAGTAATGGATTAATATGAATAAAATAAATGAAAGAAATAATAATTTAAAAATAAAACCCATCTTATTAATATGGGAGACCTTGGAAATCGGCGGTAATTTCTTCATCAGTCAATTTTAACTTGTAATGTAAGAAAAAATATAAATGCACACATGTTGAAATAATGAAAAATGCACGGTGGCAACCATATCTAAAAGACAAAATGACAATTTATATGTTGAATAATAAATAAAACAAAAGCACTTTGACAATATATCAACAATGATGTTCTGAGTTTGAAATAAAAATAAAAATAAAATTAATCAAATATGAAATGAATCAACCAATAATAAAAGAAATCTAAACAAAGAAAGAGAGGTATAATTTGCCAATAATTATAAAAAATGTGAACAAAGCAACATGAAAAACATATAGTCATTACTAAAACATTATTTAATCAGCAAAAACAATTTTTTTTTATATTTAATATGCAACAAATTAGCAGCAACAATAACTTAATAACTAAAAAAAATCAATAAACAATGAAATCAATGATAACCCCAAAACAATTATAAGTGGAAATACATTTAGGTAGAATTAACAACAATAAAGAAGCTGAAAAATAAATCTAGATAGATATAAAAATACAAAATTAAAAGGGTTACCGAAGTGTTGCTTTTCCTAGCAGATCTGAAAGTGAAAGGCTTGTAGGAGTTGCTGGTTTATTCTTTTGAATCTGGCAGCGTGCTCCAATAGTCGGAGTTGTGGGTCCTATTAACCATTAATGGCTTTGTTGTGCGATCTCGGTGGTCGCTGCTTGCCGGAGCTAAAGGCTCACTGGTTCACTGGAAAAAAGAGAAAAATGAAGGGAGGGTTTTGGGTTGTTTGGTAACTGAAAATGGCAGCAAGTTTGGGGTTTGTTTGTTTGGGTGGTTGATTGGTTGAGCGGTGGTTGTTTGGCGATGGAGAAGATGGGTTGTTTGGTTGTTTTCTGGTTGTTTCAATGGCATGAGGGAGGTGGTTTGGGGATTGTTGATGGTGGTTTCGGCTGGTTGTCACCGGAAAAAAATGGGGGCTTTGGGTGGCGGCTGTTCTTTTAGAATAGGATAGAAAAATATTTTAGGGTTTTTCTCCTCTTGAAAATGTCCCACCACCCATTTTATTTTTTGACCTAATAAAAACTTAAATAGACAATTGTGATACAATGAGCTCAAATCGTGGGCTCAAGACTGTGGCCCAAAATTGTTGGTTAATAAAATATCTGTGTATACAATTCTTATTCGTATTTAAAGGTATTTCTAGACTGTACTAAAAAACACCAAAATGAATATTAATAAAAGTAACAAATAAAATGAATATTAACTAGTGTAACGAATGAAATGAATGAGATGTAAGAAATGCAATTTAACAAAAAATAATAATTTAATCAAACTTAAAAAACATATGAACATATTCAACCGACTGTGAAAAAAACAATGTAATCAAAATTAACTGATAAAAAATCTAAAATTTTGAGAAATAAGGATAAGTATCAATAAACTTATTTAAAATTATATAAAAAAATGTATTTTGAACTATTGAATGAATAAAACTTAAAATTTATGAATTTTGAAAATTTTAGGCCAAAATTGTGTGTCAACAATTATCACTTTCGTTGGATATGATTGATGAAAGAAATCATGGACAAAGAAAATTGAAACTCTAATTTTGGCCGAACACATGACCGTCATATAAAAGTGTGGTTTGAATGTGATGGAAGTCACTCAATTTGCTTTCAAAAGGTTCCACATTGTGCTGCATCCTTGTTGATGTAGTCCACACCTGTGGCTTAATTGAGATGCATCCTTTTGGATGTTCTCGAAAATACAAAGATAAAATTCATTAGTAGAGCATAAATTAAAGAAAAGGGTAGCAGCCCTTTCGATACTTTCTACCATCTTCTTTGCATGTTTTTGTGGATACGCTATTATCTTTGTGATTCGAAGTCGTTCTTGCTTCAAAATCCATACATGTTGGCAACCTTCATTTGATTGTTGAAGTGTGGTGTGAGTTTATTAAAAAGACAAACATATCCATTGACAGGATATGAGTGTGGTGACAAAATGATTGTCAGTCCATTTGATAGGAAAAATGTGAATCCATTAATAGGATATTTGGAAAAATAAAAACATGTCAGTCAATAGGACGCATGAGAATCCATCGGTAGGATATTTTGCAATACAACTCTCTGTCCATTTGTATGACAAATGAGAAGGATCTATCAGGCAAAATAAATGCATGTCCACCAGTGAGACATTTGAGATTCCTTCAATAGGATATATGTTGATCCATAATGTCATGACCCAAACCACCGTGATTGACACCCACACTAACCCTCCGATTGGAGAACCATTACTACAACCCAACTAAACAATACGAACCAAAACACTGACATTTAAAGATGCAGAAATGGTTTAAATAATCAATTTAAACGGTGAGTTCCCATAAACTCAGTAAGTTATCAAAAACAAACATAAACAAGCGGAAACTCAACCCCTAGAACCTGAAAGTCATTGTACAAAAACTTCTAACTAAACGGTCTAAGGGGATGCAATCCCTAAAGCAACTAAACATAAAGTAAAGAGTATGAAAGGTCTAAGTCCAAAGGAAATGGACTAAGATCCTAGATGAATCCATGGTAGCCTGAAGGAACTGGCTCACCCTTGAACATGACAAGTCAGTGATCTCCTAGCTAAGGTCTCTCAACAGCCGCCTGAAGATGCCCTATACTCAACAAAGAAAGAGCAAGTGCAGTATTAGTACACAAAACAACAGTGTACTAGTAGGACACGTGGCTATTCCAGTAAGTGAGACATACACAAGTAACTACAACATAGTAAACTACACATAAACAGAAAGAATAACAATCTACCATTTCTTGCTCAATATATCAGTTTCACAATATCAATCTCAAATGCAACAATCAATGATGGTTCTCTCATGGAACCCGCACTCAAAATGTTAGTGTGTTAGAACGTGAAACCCCATCCAATAATGTGTTGGAACATGACACCCGATTCAATATGTGTTGAAACGTGACACCCGATCCAATATGTGTCGGAACATGACACCCAATCCAATCAGCCACAACCACAACCATAATCAACACCACAATGAATGATTTACACACTTGTATTGTACGATCGGGTAACATGTTCATTGCATGCTAGGGAATCCCAAATAGTCATTTCATTAGATTCATTTCATCTTTCCCTATTCACCTACATGCATGAATACAATGAAGCAATTAGCAAAATATATAATACAGACGGGAATTCAAACCATCACCTACCTCGAAACCAAGCCTGAACTTTCCGGAGTCTCCCAACTTGTTCTTGGTCTAAAACAAGTAATTAATGCAAATGATCAATAATAGTGGCCTAGTTTACCCGGATTATATCCAAATACTAACCCTTGGAAAAATCCATGATCCTAACACCCAACTAAGGCCTTTTCCACCATTAAATTCAAGCCAAACCCTCCACCAAGGATAAATAGCAAGGATTCTAAGTTCTAAGAATTAATATACAAATTAGGGGAGTAATTGACTTACCTTTAGAGCGAGAATTAGTGAAAAATAAGAAGAAATAGCCCTAGTTCACCCTTTTTCTCTCCAAGAATGAAGTTTGAAGAAAAATAATATTTTTGGAACTTTTTCCATTTTTACTCGCGACTGGCCCGCCATAGCGTCCCCGCCATGGCGGGAATAATCCCACTGTGGTGGGTTACACAGAGACAGAGACTCGGAATTTGTGTTCCAAGTCCCCATTTCACAACACACCCTTAAACCTTGATGTTTTAAAACCACCCTTTCACGCTAAGATCAATTACGTAAGTTCTACCCGCCCGAATTTGATTCCTTAAAGCCGTACAGGATCCTTATCATCTTGGCTATCTACTCAAATAATCAAATTCATATCAAAGGATCCGAGTGGATTGTTATAAAATTGAGGTAGTACAACACTGGTCCAAACCCACATCTCCAACAGATATCAGATGTTTCTTGGGTTTGGCCAGTTATTACAGAATATTTATTGAATGATTTTCATCCATAGCTTCCCCATTGACCAAGTTGACTCAGAAGAAGGTCAAATTTCAGTGGTCAGATGAGTGTGAGAAAAGCTTCTCAGAACTGAAGACTAGGTTGACTACAACTCCTATCTTGACTCTACCAGATGGTTATGTGATTTATTGTGATGCATCCAGGATCGGCCTAGGTTGTGTGATGATGCAACAAGGTAAGGTTATAGCTTACGCTTCTAGACAACTTAAGGTCCATGAGTTGAACTACTCGACTCATGACCTCGAGCTTGCAACCGTAGTATTTGCCCTAAAGATTTGTAGACACTACTTGTATGGTGTTCATGTTGATGTGTTCACAGATCATAAGAGCCTCTAGTATGTTTTCACCCAGAAAGAGTTGAATCTTTGTCAGAGGAGATAGCTTGAATTCCTCAAAGACTATGACATGAATGTGCTTTACCATCCGGGTAAGGCCAATTTAGTGGCTGATGCTCTCAACAGGCTGTCTATGGATAGTGTAGCACATGTTGAGGAAGAAAAGAAAGAGCTAGCCAAAGATGTTCACCGCTTGCTCGCTTAGGAGTTTGCCTTACAGATACATCAAATGGTGGTGTGATAGTTTAGAATGGATCAGAATCTTCATTGGTAGTGGAGGTTAAGGAAAAACAGGATAGTGATCCTATATTACTTCAGTTGAAAGGTGTCGTTCATCAGAAGAAAGTTGAGGTTTTCTCCCAAGGGGGAGATGGTGTGCTTCGTTACCAGGGTCACTTATGTGTTCCTAATGTGGGTGAATTGAGGCAACATATCCTTACTGAAGCTCATAACTCTAGGCATTCCATTCATCCGGGTCCAACTAAGATGTACCATGATCTACAGAAAGTCTTTTGGTGGAACGACATGAATAGGGACGTAGCAGACTTTGTGGCTAAGTGTCCTAACTGTCAACAGGTTAAGGTAGAACATCATAAAGCAAAAGGTATGACTCACGAGATTAACATTCCTACATGGAAGTGGGAAGTGATAAACATGGACTTTATTACGGGTTTACCTCATACTCACAGACATCATGACTTCATTTGGGTGATAGTGGACAGAGTCACTAAGTCCGCTCACTTCTTGGCTGTCAAGACTACAGATTCAGCGGAGGACTATGCCAAACTCTACATCAATGAGATAGTCAGTTTTTATGGGGTTCCCTTGTCTATCATATTATATAGAGGTCCTCAGTTTACCTCTCATTTCTGGAAATCGTTTCAGAAAGGTCTTGGTACTCAAGTAAATCTCAATATGACATTTCATCCATAAACGGATGGTCAGGCAGAACGTACCATTCAGACCTTAGAAGACATGTTGGGAGATTGAGTGGTCGATTTCAAGGGTAGTTGGGATGATCACCTACCTCTCATAGAGTTCGCCTATAATAATAGCTTCCATTCCTAATACAGATGGCCCCGTATGAGGCACTATATGGGCGTAGATGCAGGTCCCCGATTTGTTGGTTTGAATTAGGTGAAGCAGCCTTGATTGGGCCAGATTCAGTTCATGAGACTATGGAGAAAGTTCAGCTCATCAGAGATATATTTAAGATAGCTTAGAGTCGTCAGAAGTCATATCCAGATGTGAGGTGAAGGGACTTAGAGTTCGAAATCGATGATTGGATTTTCCTAAAGGTGTCACCTATGAAGGGGGTGATGAGATTTGGCAAGAAAGGGAAGCTCAGTCCTAGATATGTAGGTTCTTACAGAATCCTGAAAAGGGTTGGTAATGTGGCTTATGAGTTAGAGTTGCCAGCAGAACTAGCAGCGGTTCATCCAGTCTTTTACATTTCCTTGTTGAAGAAATGTGTGGGCCATCTGACATCTATAGTACTAATAGAGAGTGTGGTTGTGAAGGATAGTCTCACTTATGAAGAGGTGCCAGTTGAGATTCTTGACCGTCAGGTTCGTAGGTTGAGAAGTAAGGAAGTCGCTTCAGTAAAAGTTTTGTGGAGGAGTCAGTCAGTAGAGGGAGCTACTTAGGAAGAAGAAGCAACCATGATGGCCAAGTACCCTAATCTCTTTCCTTCCGATTCCGTTTCAGCTTGAGGATAGTTCCTCTACAGTCTCTCCATTTACTCTTGTGTAATTCAGTCTCAGTATCTTGTTCCCTCAGTTATCCTTGCATTTCAGCCTCTTTGCATGTTCATGGAACTCAGCTCAGTCAGATATCAATTTCTAGTATTTAGTAGTCGGGATTGCATCTCCTTCCCTCCATACTCAGCTCACCTAATAATAAAAAGATGAAAATTTCTGGTTTTTAGAAAGTCTAGTGCCAACACTGATGAAATCACACACTAGCCATAGGTGGGACGACGGTCCGTAGGTGGGCGTCGTGGATGATGAGTTTAGTTCTCTAACAATGTAAAGTCCAGTAGCTTATGACGGCTCACAACGACGGTCCGTCGATGGACCCATGGTCAGTAGGTGGGGTCCTGTCATTGGGGTCCAAAATTTAGGAGTCTCTGATCCCACCCACAGCCGACTAGTACAGTCCGTGGTCCAACCACGGACTGTAGGTCTGGCCGTTGGTGAGGGTCAACAGTCATTTGAAAAGAAAGGGCTTTTGGGTCAATTTCAAACGGTCATATCTTTTAGCAGAAAATGAATTAGGTAGATCATAACCTATCAAATTAAAGATAATTGAATCCTCTTTCCAATGCCACCAAGTTTGCTAAAATCCTAGCTCAGAGTAAAAAGGTATGCTCGTTTTAGTGAAGCCCTGTCGGGCAAAGCATGAACCATGACCCAGTCAATGGCTAGTAGTTTAAATGACGGCCCGTCAGTCCTGTAGTAGATGGTATTTCGTCAGTTTTAAGTCAGGGTAATTATGGTCTTTTCTCCTATGCATTGGACACTTAAACAACGTTGTTTGATGCCTAAACTACGTTATTTTATTCAATCTAAGCCTAATAACCTAGTCAGACATACCCAAAACCCTCATTCTCCAAAAATCATCCAACTTAGAGCGAAAAGAAGAGAAAGAGGCGACCAACTCTTCCAAGAACAGGCAGAAGATTTCTTCGAAGTTCAGCCCCGAAATCCAAAGGATTTCTCCATAGATTTCGTCACCAGGTACGTGAAATTTCACTAGTGGGTTCCGTTCATCCACTAGGTCCCTAGAATTCAGTTAGTTCCTTGATTCCACATAACTTGTTTAGACCTAGGGTTTGTAAAATCTTGGGAATTTGTTGTGATTTCAGTTTCTATAGAATCCATAGTCTCAATAACATATTTTCTTAGAAATGTTGCTTAATTCCTTGTATAAAACTCATAATCCTAGTTTGTGTAAATTCTCTTGGTTCATGAATTATACTTACTAGGCCAGTTAAATAGAAAATCATGCTCCAGATTTCGAATGTCACATTCTCAGTATACAAATGTTGCATTCTCAGTTGGCATGTCAGTATTTTGAGCTATTCAGTATTTAGTGCATTTTAGCTTCATATGTATTCAGTTGGGAGTAGTGTCACGACCTGAGCCTACACCCTGGACGTGGCCGGCACTCGAGAACCATTGCTGGTCCCCAAGCGAACCCTCATCCTGGCCGACTACAAGCGGAAGACTAACTCAAGCATACAAAAGCTTAAAAACTGAATAAAAATAATATATTCAACTTGCCATAAAATGAGCAACTTAAGTCTTTAAAACATTTAACAAAATAAATGAACAGACTTCTGAAACTCTACTGTCTATCTATGAAGCCTCTAACTGACAAAGATGGAAATCGAGACAAGACCACGACATCCTGACAAAACTGAAAAGTAAAAGTGGAACCCTCCGGAAGCAAGGAGGCTCACCATAGCTAACTCGAACTCCATGTGGTATCAATGAAGCTCCTGTTGATAACCCTGAATACCTGAATCTGCATCATGAAACGATGCAGGCCAAA